>JABUQX010002361.1:25000-26421 GCA_015478945.1 Trachelipus rathkii | reverse complement strand
TAACTCTGTTCTTTGATGGAGGGTAGAGATGAGCCATCAAAGATGAGTCACCAAAGATGAATCATCAATATAGATGGGATCAAAGATGAACCTTCAAAGATGAACCTTCAAAGATGAGCATCCAACTGCTGAGGCATAATGCTGAGGCATCAAAATATCAAGTGTGTAAGTGTAAGTGTCTATGCACGAGTGTAAGTGTGAGTGTATATGGTATAATGTAAGTGTCTATGGAGAGGTATGGTTTTATAAGTGTCATAGTGTTATAAGTGTTCATATGTGAATGTGTGGTATAGTGTTAGTAGTTATGTGTGTGATAAGTGGCATAGTATGTATATTATTTTTTAGGGTGTGTATTAGTGAATATAGTGTGATATAAAGTGTTTAGAAAAGACTAACTCATAGTAGGAAGCTTCCTAGCAACTTGTAATATACCACCAATCGAATCCTCATAGTACCTTATAACCTAGGGGGTAGATACCCATATTAGGGCTATTTCTAGGCTCAGGGGAGGCTTGAAAAAGGCCTGAAAAAAGTGGCACTCAGTTGGCCCTATGTGGCACTCACTTGGCACTCACTTTAGGCACTCATTGGCACTTCATTGGCACTCACCTGGCACTCATCTAATACGCATAGAACACTAATAGAACACTAATAAAACATCACTAGATACTTCTTACGGGGTTGGGAACCCTCAAAGCCATCAAAAAAAAAGCTTTACAGGTCAAAAAAGTTTACAAATACCAAAAATTGTACCCTTGGATTACAAAAGGTTGGTTTGAACCGAAAAAATTTTGGTGTTCTCAAAGATTGTTTCCTATGGAGGACCAAAGGGTTGGTCGAAAAATTGAGGGCTGCCAAATAATTAAGGCATGGCCAAAAATTAGGGGCGGCCAATAATTGAACCATGGAAGACCCAAAGGGTTGGTAGTGTGTTTGTACGTGTGAAGTGTAAATGTAAAGTGTCTATGGTAAATGTAAGTGTCATAGTGAATGTGTGTATAAGTGTCATAGTGAATGTTGTGTATAATGTGTGTCGTGTTGTGTTGTCCACCGATTGTTGTGGTGTGTGTTGTGTGTGTGTGTGTGTGTACGTCCAAGTGTCTATGGTGAGTGTAAGTGTCTATGGATAAATGTAAGTGTCTATGGTGAGGGTGTAAGTGTGTATAAGTGTCATTATGAATGTGTGATGTATAATGTGTCATAGTGTATGTGTGTATAAGTGACATGGTGTGTATAAGTTCAGTTAGTGTAAGTGTCTATGGGTAAATGTAGTGTCTATCTGGCGTAAATGTAAAGTGTGTAAGGTGAAATCTGTGTAATCCATGTAACAATGTGTGTCAGTAAATCTGTGTGTGAAGTGTAAGTAAATCTGTGTGAGTTTAAGTAATCTGGTGTGAGTGTAAGTAAATCTGTGTGTGAGT
>JABUQX010002361.1:0-20000 GCA_015478945.1 Trachelipus rathkii | reverse complement strand
CGATACATTAATTATTTGATTTTCGCTCCTGGAGTCAAACACTTATAATAAATAGCCTATTATATATATATATAGATATATATATATACTATATATATATATATATTAAATATACTATATATATATTATATATATATATAATATATAATATTATATATATATATATATTATATATATAATATATATATATATAATAATTATATATTTTATATATATATATATATATATATATATGATAGGGTGGAAAAAAACCATTGGTTTTTTTAAAAAAAAAACAAAAACCATTGGTCTTTTTTAAATATTTTTTTAAATTAAACCAAATAAACCAATGTGTGTTTTTGTTTTTTTGGCTTTTTGGCGGGGTTTTATGCATATTTTGATGGTTTTAAATTCGTGGTTTTTTATGGTCTTTAATAGATTTTTTAAAGGCAACAAAAATCACTACTGAAACTTTATACACATGTGCTACACATATTTAAAAATTCCTAATAAAAATTATCTTTAGATTCTAATTTCAAAATTTCTTGATAACTGTAAACTGGTATAAAATTATTATTATTCTTGTTTGAGTTTTACATAAACTCATAAGTAAAAAAAATAGAGGGGATATTATAATATATAAACTCTATCAGAGAAAAAAAAGGTTAAACTTTATTATTTCACCAAAAAAAAAAAAAAAAAAAAAAAAAAAAACGCATAAGAAAAGTTTATTCAAATTAACCTATAATGATATACAAATGAATTCTTATTTACCATTTATATTGAATACTAGGAATATATATATATATATATATATAATATATATATATATATATATATATATATATATATATAATAAATATATATATAATATATATAATATATATATATATATATATATATATATATATATATATATATAATTATATATATATATATATATATATATATATATAGATATATATATATATATATATATAATATATATATATATATAATTATATTCATATAGAGAGAGAGAGAGAGAGGAGAGAGAGACAGAGAGAGATAGAGAGAGAGAGAGAGAGACGAGAGAGAGAGATGAGAGGAGAAGAGAGAGAGAAGAGAAGAGAAAAGAGGAGAAGAGAAGAGAGAGAGAGAGAGAAATTACAGAAGAGGAAGAGAGAGAGAGAGAGAGACGAGAGAGAGAGAGAGAGAGAGAGAGCAGAAAGATAGATAGATAGTGATAGAGAGAGAGAGACGAGAGAGGAGAGGAGAGAAAAGAGAAGAAGAGAGACGAGAAGTCCATCATCTTAAAAGTCGAAAACTGAAATTTTCATTTAGAATTTTATAACAAAAAAACTAAATTCCCATGCTCGCTGTTTCCCAACCATATTCTAATGTTGCTGTACACAAGTCCAAAAGTTGAAATACCCTTTCAACATTAAGTTAATGAAGTTGCTGACAATATGCTAATTATTTTATATATGAACTTCTCATCTAATTTTTCTTTGAGAGATCTGTATCAAGATGAAGGAGTCACTGCTGCTGACAACAGAGACTTATCAAATAGGTAACTTTATGAAATGGAGGAGAATTTAGCCTTTATTAATTTATTCCAAAGTCCCACTGCTTTTGAATGAACTCATCCTTTGAACAAGTAACTGTGTCTGATATCTTGAGGTTTAACAATATAGTGCCAAAGTGAGCTTCTAAGTTTACTGCCAGAAAATGAATACCTCCTTTTTACATATTTTGTTTCTAAAAATCTTGTCTGTTGAGTGGTGGATTAAAGCTGTTCTAGCTCCATATTCATATTATTTTCCAAATAATAACCTCATCACTTAAGTTTACACGTCTAATTGCCTTCTTGCTGGTTGATGTTGTGGCCACAACACTCCACACAAATGTTTATTATTAATCTTTTGAAATGCCTGGCAAAAAATCGAATGGGTAAAGAAATGAAAATACCTCAAGAGCTCGAACAAGAATCATGTAATAAAACATGTTAAAATTACATATAATTATATATATATTAAATAATATATATATATATATAATATAATATATATATATAATATATAATATATATATATATATATATAATATATATATATATATATAAATATATATATAATAAATAATATAAATATATATATATATATAATCATTCTCACAATAATATAAAATCAGCAGAAAATTTTTATTGCCTTTCAGTTACTCTTCGATTGAAAAATTGAGAAAAACCATATCAACATGCTAAAGAAAACCATTAATAAATACATTTTTAAAATTTTAATGCATGGTTTTTTATGTAAAAACAATTGGTTCTTTCTATCGTGGTTTAAACCAAATGGATTTAAAACCAAATGGTATTAAACCAATCCCACAACATAAATAATACTAATAAATAAATAAATATATATATAAATATAAATGTATATATATAAAAACTAAAAATATATTATGTATATATATATATATAAAATATATACATATATAAAAAAAAAAAAAATAATAATAATATATAAAATATATTATATAATATATATAATATATATATAATATATAAATAAATGATATATAATATATATAATATATATATATATATAATAATCATAAATAAAAGAAAAAAAAAAACAAAAAAAAAAAAAAAAAAAAAAAAAAAAAAAAAAAAAAAAAAAAAAAAAAAAAAGAAAAAAAACAGAGAAAAAAAAAAAAAAAAAAAAAAAAAAAAAAAAAAAAAAAAAAAAAAAAAAAAAAAAAAAAAAAATATATATTTATAATATAAATATATTTTTATATATATTTGGTAACAGCGAGCCGATAGTATCGAGCTCGCACCGCGACTGTACAATATTAATGCTTTTTTCAGATGGTTTAAATCAATCATATATAAATATATAATATAAAAAATCATAACATAATATATATAATATATATATAATATATATATATATATATATATATATATATATATATATATATTATACTAATTATATTTATATATACTTAGTATGTATGTATGTAACCTATAATATAATATATATCATATTAATATATATTACTATTATATATATATAATATATATATATATATATACTAATATATATTATATATAATATATATATATATCATACTCATATATATATTAAATAATATATATAATAAATATATATATATATATTCTCTAGGCAAATGACTTCCCTTTTCGTGACTGTTAAGTGCTCCTTTTATTCCTACAAATGCCAGGCTCCATAATTTTAGGGTTTTTACCTCTGTAACGAAAGAGAAGAGAAAAATCATTACAAGAATCAAGCGTCAATTGTCTTCATTCCATCTTTAGCACGATTTGTAGCAAGGTCAAAGAAAGATGCTATACACACTTCCTTCTCCTTCTCAACACCCCCCATTTTCTCCCCCGGCATCTCCTCGATTTCAATCCAAAAATAATTTATTTTTGTAATAAAAAATATGTAATATTCAAATAGTATCCAAATTAATATTTTTCTTTTGAAGCTAACACCGCTTTTTTTTTTTTTTTTTAAAGGAAGAAGATTCGATTACATACCAATAAAAAAAAATTAATTAAATGAAGTCAAAAATAATATCGAGTAACGGTTGAATAATTAACGAAATTGCTCTCCAGAGTAGTAAGTAGGAAAAAAAAAGAGTTGTGTAAAACATGTCATTTAAAATTGATTACTAAATACAAGAGAGAGAGAGAGAGAAGAGAGAGAAGAGAGAGAGAAGATGAAGAGAGAGAGATGAGAGAGAGGAGAAGAGAGGGAGAGAGAGAGAGAGAGAGAGAGAGAGAGAGAGAAGAGAGAGAGAGAGAGAGAGAGAGAGAGAGAGAGATAAAATAAATAATAATAATAATAAAATAATAATAATAATAATAAATAATAATAAAATAATAATAATAATTAATATGTTTATATATAGGTTATAATAATATATATATATATATATATATTTATAGTAATATATAATTTATATACATATATAATTATTTATATAGTATATATATATAATATATATATATATATGGTATAACTAAATTGCTTGGCCATTATTGCAGTTGTACTGACTTCAAAGAAAAAATGAAGTTTCAATGAGCAAGTGTATTAACCTGCACCATATAAAAGTTGGTGCGAATTGAAATTCGCACCAAACTGAGAACACGAATGTTACATAGTGCAAATACCTTTTTTTAGTAGACCTATAGAGGGAATTTCTAACAAAGTGCACATATTAATACGGATGTGAAGCTTGTTATTGTGGAAGGTCTTTATAAGTTTTATGTTGTACATACGTTACATCAAAATTTACCATTTGGTTACATTATTCTTGACATGAAAAATTACCAAGCAAAATCATTATCACTTGTCTTGCATAAAATAGTAACTGTTAACAATCATTGTCGTCAACTTTGCCTTTGTAATTGCCACTCAAAGTACTATTACCCTATATTATAGAGTACTCAATGGAATAAATGGCCGACACACATTTAATGTATGGAAGAACGAACGATAATTTTTATTGGCTCATCTGTTGTATGCCAAAATTTACCCAAATTGAAGGTGTCAGGCGAAATGAACGTTTGCGATAATACACTACAGTAGCTTCTTGGGAAGCGAGTTAATTTCCAACACCCATACAACCACTGAATGTGGAGCTACAAGATACATCCGAACACCCTATGTAGAGGAGAATGTATAAGAGAGCGCTGTTGAGTATCCTGAACTTAGTACGCGCATGATATCCAAAATTGTTACAAGTGCAGACCCTTACAGATGCTGATTTTTAACCACGGGTACGCTTTATTAACGGCTTCTACGATAATGCGTCAATCCAAATTTTTATATATATGTTCTGTTTACGAATGAGGTAAAGTTTTCGAAAGATGGGATTATGAATAAGCCCAGTGAGAATCAATGGGCTGATGGAATCAATCTTGCTGTCAAAGAATGTTGACATCATCAAACATTTGCATAACAGTCTTGCAGGAAGCTTTGGACATTTGCTACCGGAATTAATGGACAGCATTTCACTAGCCTTTTGTCATGACCTTTAGTTACCAGACAGCAACTAGACAATATTTTCCAAACCATTGGATTGATAGAGGAGTACTAATGGCGTGGACTGTACCTTCTAATTGTAACAATGTAGCCTTTCTTCAGGAGACATTTACGAGGTATTGTGTATGCTACACCAGTTCCCACAGTAATGTTCTCTGCGATATAGATCAATGGTACCAAGATGTACGGAATACGAACGGAATCCTGGAGCGCATTCCCCAACCAATGGTACGACGATGTGAGGCATGGTTTGATACGCGAGAAGACCACCATTTTTAGCATTGCCTGTAAATATTAAGTAGTGATCGTTCTTGCAATAAAATTTTCCCTTTTTATCTGTTTCAAATTACATCCCACAATCTTTCGTATGCATTTGCATTCCACTATAGACAACTCCGGAGCTATTCCTTCTTCTCCTCCTACTCCACGTCTCTCCAACTCACTTATACCTAACATTGTAATTAAATCTCTCTCTCTCTCTCTCTCTCTCTCTCTCTTCTAAGTAGGAGATAAGACATATAATGCTCCTCCTAGCTTGATGTTGAAGGTAGTTTAGATATTTCCGGATATTAATAGCTCACCCTAATCCTATACCAACGCGCCCTCCGCACATGCACCCCCACCCTCCTCTCCCTCGAAACTCAATATCTTTACTCCACTTTCCTAAAACTCAACTACTCCCCCTCCATAATAAATTCTGTCTATAAAAAAGCCAATCAAAAATATTACCAACTACCAAATGTCAACAACAACACCCCCAAGAGTCTTCTCCTTCTGCCCTATGAACTCAATCATAATATCAAACAACATATCAAAAAACCTATATCGGTCACGCAAAAAAATATATGCTCACTCAAACACACAATACACCCTCCAAAACAAAAACAAAAAACCAAACTCAATGCATTTACCAAATACCTTGCCACAATTGCTCTTCCGCATACATGGGATAAACCAACGACCTGCCCTGCCGTATCTACCAACATAAAACCGATTTAACTAACGTTAACATCAATTCATCCCTCACCCAACATTGTTCCATCACCCAACATAAAATAAACATCAACAACACATCCATCCTTGAAAATATAAATCAGTGCATTCAGCAAAAAGAAAGAGCAATAGCCTGAAATCCATATACATTTACTGTAAATACGGGCAAATTTCAACAAATTGCCCGTGAGTTCAAGTTTAGACTATAAGTCAAAACTCTAAAGTAAACATCTCTTTCGCGTCCAAATACTTCACTGCTCTAGAGACTCAATTAAACACAACTACTTAACCTTTTTAATAATTCCTTCACTTCCTCCTCCTCATATAGGAAGATCTCTCTGATTTACTTGAAGCAAGGATCTACACCGCAGTTGACTTCAGACGAAAGCTCGTCCCGTAAAGATTTATTTTAGGATATTATGCATGTCGGTTTGCAACCCGGCGTGATAATAGTATGGAAGTACTTAATCTGTGGAGTTTTTAATTTGGTTGCATTCATTGGCGGTAACCCTGTTTTAATTCCTAACGTTTTTAATGCCATGCTTAGTGTTTTTACTCCGTACATATTATTTAAACTATGAAAATAATTATTTAAGTGCAGATCGGATATAGTGAATAATTGATTGTAATTAGGAACTTAAGATTAAAGTAGGTAATTATATATATATGGGGGTCGTTATATAGTGTGTAATATCAGTGATACTTATATATAATATATATATGAGGTATATAATATGGGTAACTGAGAGTAATAAATATACAAATATAATATGTATATGTATATGAGTTTGCTCTATGCACGTGCGTGTGAATCTGCAACTTGTAATGCATAACTCCTTAATGCACTAATATACTAACATGCCAAGGGACTATACCTATTATAAAACTGCCCCACGTCCAAAGGAAATTGAAATTATATATATATATTAGTGGGTTATATAGTAGGTGATAGTAGTCAATTAAAAGTAAAAATAATATATACGTATAGTGAAGTTAGGAGTTTAGTTGACCTGTAGTTAGTTTTATAGTGATTGGGTGTAGTGATGAGTAGTGAGAATATATATTATAAAAATGCGTAGTGTGTGAGTTATATCCTATGTATTTATACTGTCGTAGTTATAATTATGTATATATAGTTTTTGTAGGAGTAATAGTGATAAATATATATTAAATAAGGGTATAGGGTGAGTTAGGGGAGTATAGCTATAGTAGGTATAAGTATAGGGATTATATAATAGGTATAATATATATATATTGTTGAATATATATCATATATATCATAAGCAAGTAAGTTAAGAACTGCTAGTAGTGGAAGTAGTGTTGGTAGAAAGAAAGATTAGGCAGAGGGGTGGAGATGCTGCTTAAGCAGTGTTAAAGCCATTTCCATAAAATATGAAATAGTGTAGTTTTGCTTTTAAATATTTTTGAAACTCCGCGCAAACCCTCCGCAGCTTATGAGGAAAATGCTCGGGAGGATAATTAGACAATATAAAATATAAAATATAGGGATGATAGTAATTATATATATATATACTATAGTTCATATATTATATGTGAGTTATAGTAAGGTATAGTGTATACTGAGTTGATTGATATATATAGATAAGTAGTATATAGAGTAGTAAATATGTGAGTGAGTAAGAGGTATAATAGTATGAGAGAGGTGAGGTGATGTTATGGGGTATAGTCTCATAGTAGATATATATTTAATGTGTTTATCATATTATTATTATATTAAAATTATATGATGTAAAATCACATAGGGATGTATAAAAAATATAAGGTATATATATATATATAGGTTATAGTTAGTAGTGGATTTGTGTACCCGTTCAGTGAAGTGTGGATTAGTATAGGTAGTATATATGAGTTATGTTTATACTATATATATATAACTATAGTATATATATATAGTTTCAGTAGTAGTATAGGGGGTGGATTATTAGCGATAAAGGGTAGTACCCGGGTAAGTTATCCAGTTATATAGTGTAGTATACGGGTATATATATATATATAGTACTATAGAACGATAATAAGATATTTTATGGAAATATATAGAAATAAGTGTAGTAGAATTAGGTATATATCCGTATTAGGTATAGTGTTAGAGTATATCATACTAGTGTATATATAGTATACTATTATATAAGTATATATATTATTATATATATATATATATATAGTATTGATATATATATTAAGAGTAAAATGGTGAACAAAAGGTGGAGCTAGAGACCAAAGAGGGATGGAGAAAATAAATATACGGGTCAGAAAAGATATCATGTGGATCCTTTGGGATACGATACATGTACTGTTAATAGAATATGCAACCATATGTATATAAAAGAGTGGCGGGCTCGTGTGGCTAAAGTCCCGGGTGCAACCTATAGAGAAATACATTTGAGAAGCTCTCCTTTTGGATAAAGGGCTAAAGTCAGTGAGTTGGAAATTTATTTTTTGTTTAAGAAATATGGAAGGGTGAGGGAAAAGTGAATTCAACAAGGGTAAAACACAAAACGAAGAAAATGAAGAGATACATACAAATCATGATTTGGAATCATCTTTTTCACTCCTTAATCTCCAAATTTATAGCAATCAAAGATTCCTATTTCCAAAGGTCAATTCATTCCTTGAAAGAAATAACTCAGTCGTAAAACCGAGTTAATTGATGTTGACCACTTATCTCTTTTGAAAGTCTTCACAAAAAACATTTAAGTAAAATATAATATATATATATATATGATATATATAGATAAATATTGTTTATATACTATTATTGTTTAGTGAGTGTGATATGTTATATAGTAGTATATATATGAGTAGTAAGATAAATAATGAGTATTTAGTTTATATTATATTTTATGGTTTATTTAATATAAAAGATATTTAGTAGTTTGTGGGAAAGGTGTCATTTTCTTTTTTTAAAATAATTGAATTTGATTTCTGTGTGGTCTGTGGTGATTGTTTTAACCCGATGATAGTATCTTTAAATCATTTTGTCAGCCGATATGTCATCGAATTTTATATAATTTTTAAATTAATTATTATTATATTATTATATTATATTATATGAATTATTAATTAATATTATATTATATTATTATTATTATTTTGATTAGTTATTATTGATTATTATTTTATTATTATTATTATTATTATATATTATTATATAAATATTTTTTTTTTTTTAAGAAATTGGACACAAAGTTAGCTAGAGAATAAAAATCGTGCGTTTGGTTCATATATTGGGTAGCATTTTTTTTTATGTTTCTTTTAAATTTTTTATCTAGTGAAAGAAAGATTTAATAAATACTAGTTTATTTTATTTTTAATTTGTTCTAGTACTTTAATTTTTATTAAGATTTGACTCGAATCTTTTTTATGGTGGTTATGATTTTCTCCTTATATATAGTTATATATTATACTATCTATATATATAATTACTATATATATATATACTAGTGATATATAATTAATATCACATATTAAATATTGATTATACTTATTATAAAATATTATATACTATAATGTTTTTATAATTAGTATATAGTATATATATATAATCTATATAGTATGCATAAATTATATATATTTATATATATATACATAAATTTTAATAATATATTTATTAATAATAAGTATAGTAAATATAATATTGTCAGAAGGTATTGATTATATTATATAGTCATTATATTATATATACTTTCTACACATTTTTCGCTGTTTAGTTGGTTTAACTCTTAAGTCACCATTATAATAAGACGGTGATATTGAGATGAAGACAAACACTTTGTCTCATCGAATGAGGAAGTTCTTCAACAAACTTTAATTAAAATTTCTCTCCAGAATGGGTTTGTTCTGGCATGTTGTATGTTTTTGGATGAATAATTCTTTAAAAAATACAATGTTTTTTTTTTTTTTTTCTGGAGAGATGATTTAATCCCTAAATTATGTTTTGTTGTGTCTCTCATATTTTTTATTCTTATCGATATTCTGTAAAAGATTTTCTTCTCAATTAGATCTGATCTGATTTGCTGCAACAATCGGTCTTTACCGAATGCGAAAGTTTACCCTTCCCTCTTGAGAAGCAACGGTCCCCGTTTTAGGAAAAAGGCATTTACTCTTCCAATAAAAAAGAAAGCGTGCCAAACACCACGTGATACTTGATAAAAAAAAAATTGCCGCTTTAGAAAACCTCAAGATTTAGAAATTACAACTAAAATTTCACCAAAGGAAAGAAAAGATGGCAGTTGTGTTTCGCCTAAAAGTGTCTTGCTCTAAACGACAAAAGTTAAAACGCTTGTTTGTTATAATAGTAGTACTATATATATATAAATATATATATATATATATTATAATATATATTAATATATATATAATTAATATAATATAATATATAATTATAAATAGATATATAATTATAATATAATAATATTATGATATAATCATATATAATATATATAATATATATATATATATTATTTATATATAAATATGTAATATATATATATTATTATTTATATACTATATAATAAATATAATATTATCACTATATATATAATATATACTAGTATCTAATATAATATCATATTTCCGAACAATCAGTTCGCTACAACCTCCCAAGATTGGCCCTAACGACGTAGACAAATCATATGTAGCATCTACATCACATCTAGGCTCTTCAAATACTCATTTAGGTCATCCTCCAATTATAACACATACTGCTGCCACACCTCAAGGATCACCTCACACGACCCTTGATTCCAGTCGGGGTTTAGAAATAAGTAACAGATTATCACCTACCATGGCCTTATACAGTAGTAGTTGCCTCAGCGACGAAAGTTCGCAGGTAAGTTTTATTACAGATAATCATAACTGGGCTTTAACACACACTATTTCGTCATTTTTTTATTCTTGTTTAAAATTTTCTATTAGTATAACTTTATCGCAATGCATTTTATAGACTTGGTTTTCGTTTTTGCTCGCAGAATATGTGCCGCTCTTCATCCATAAGAAGCACAAGCGCCTCTCCGTTAAGGTCTCCCAGATATTCTGGTCGTTTAGGGAGTGCGCATGTTATATACCGAAGACAATCACTTTCTCCTCATGATATTAATCATTCTAGTGGTAGAATTTCGCCAACAGGCAGGTAAGACCTATTTTTATATATGTTTTAAAATGAATGTAAATATGCTCTATAAGTATCGAATACCATGGATATGAATGCAGAATATCGAAGCGGTAGTGCTGATACCGATATTGAATACCGATAGTGCATTAGAGACCGTAAAATCAAGCCTAATTGATCACAAGCGCAAAGACCCCAGAAAAGAGTACCAGCAACGGAAATACGAAGGTTTTCTTTAAAAGCCTAAGTATTATCAGATTAGTGCTAGGAATGTAAAGTAAATTGCACTAAGTGCCAACCTCTGACAAGGTTAATTGAAAGATGTTGTCACATTCTGAGTCTTAAAAAGAAGAATTTGGAAAAAGCGGATTAACTTAGGAGTAATAAGTTTGTTCCAAAAGTCACAACCATTACATAGATATCAAGCTATTTTTAGTGTGTAACCATTCTAGACTTCATGCATTATATGATAAATATAAATATTTATATATTTGCTTTCAGTTTTAGGGACAGAAGCAATAGTGGTGGAACTTCTTGGCAGAGAAGTAGTTCCAAACGGAAGCGTCTTCATAGTACATCTTCTAATGGCAGTAAAAAACATAACGATTGCCAGAGTTTAGTACCAGATTCTGGTTCAGATCAAGAAGAAGAAACAACGCTTAACAATAATGTTACATTTAATAACAATAATTTGAACAATAATTTACTCCAGACGTAAATATATATATATAATCATGGGAAGCGGAACACGAGTGTAGAGTGAGAGAGGTGTATTGTATCTTACTAGAATTTACTGCTTATTAGGGTATTAAAGTACAAATTTTTTTTAAGGTTAAAACATGAAAAATATCTCAAAGTTTTGTTTTATCAACTGCACTTCAAAAATATTGACCATTGAATCAATAAGATCAATAGATTCAAGATAGAATCAATAGATCAATTAGATCACGGGTCGATATGATTAGAGGCAGGAGTGGGTGGTTTCGATTTACTGATTTACTGCTTTAGGCCGTGTAAAAACTCTAATTTTTTATCTTAAAACATGAAAAGCCCATAAAATTTTTAGTAAAAAACAAAAATGTTTTAAGCAATAAAACAAAAATACATAATTTATTTATTGTTTCTATTTGCCTTAAAAACATTTGTTTTCTCAAGTTTCTAATGTATGTAAAAATTTATATTAAAATAAATGAAAAAAATAAAAAAAACTTGAAAAATTGCACGTTAAATTTTTGTTCAGGTAATACTTAAAAAAAAAAAAGAATAATTAATAAAAAAGAAAAAAAATACTTAGATTATGATAGGAGATTGCTTGCAAAATATTATGAATAGATACGTTTTGAGAATGCAATTAGTGTTAGTTTAAGCTTACTGTTATAAGATGGAACTCTTTTAATGTTAGTAGTTTATTTCGTGCGTAAGGGGGTTTAAGTTTTACGATTGTATATTATTCTATACTATCACGGTGATGATATGTAAGCTTTATTAGTGCTAAAAACTTTGTTAATTAGCATAATAATCAAATTGAATCAGAATATGAAAATCTATACAGGATTTATGGTAATTATTTCTTAAATATATACGCATGCTTTAAGTAAATTAACATTATATGTTGAAAGATCATGCTTGACAAGTGTGTGATAGGTTACGTTTTTGTATGCTAAATTAGGTACTTTACTGATGTTAAATTGTTTTTTAAATGTAGCATGTTCAAAGAGATGTCCCTCAAGATTTTGTCAGACTTTCTTTTTTTTTTCATCAACCTTTTAATCCTAGTTCTGCTTGATGCTATGTTAGCTTTATTAATTGAAAACTTGTACGTTAGCATTTATATTCGTTCGCCGTTATCTGTACTAAAGAACTTGCTTTTGTCTATGTTGCTATGTTTACTCCGAAATGATCACTCGAACTGTGATATGAAACAAAGTAGATCATGGCCGAGGGCGCTATCAAATGGGATGGAGGAGGGCTGGCGAAGAGGGTTTTGACATTACTGATTTACTCTTTAGGGTATGTGAAACAGTACAAAGTTTGTTAAGTCTCCATTAATACAACATGGAAAAGACATAAAAAATTAGTAAACAAAATATGATTTAAATAAAAAAATAAAAATAAATAAAAGTTTTGTTATCATATACAAAATATGACATTGAAATTCAATAGCTTACTACGTTAAGTTTGCGGGCATCTTTTAGATCAATATCTGATCATCTTTGCACTTAATTGCTGAGTGGTTACTTGTACAAAATGTATTTTTTTACACACACTTTACAAACGAATCAAGTTTCTTTCAACATCATTTTTTTATAACAAACATATCGACTACGAATCAATTAGAATCAATATCATCCAAAGATACAAATAGAAGCAATACGAGAATAGCATCAATATATCATGGATGGCGGTAGGGTAGGGTGGCTTAATTTAACTGATCTTTCATGCAATTATATGAGATATGTATAAACGCCAACAAAACAAATTATATTAAAAAAAAAAAATTTAACTTCCTATTTAAATAATCTTTCTTTTATTATTTTTTTATTTTTTCTATTTTTAATTTTTTTTTTTTCTTAAGGTAAAAAATCTTTCATTCTGGATATGATGAATATGGACTTCGACTTCCCTCGGAACGAATAAATATACAACGATACCAGCATCTATTTAGTTTATACGATATGTTTACTACCTCCGGGCACCGCATCCGAAGCTAGACCGGTTCCGTATGACTCAGGACGTCTCAATCTCTCTTCTCCTGAACCGATCCAGCTTCTCCACTTTCTTTATGCTTTCGTTCATTATTTTGTCAAAGGACCCCCCGGCAGGGGCCCCCAACCCCCTTAATACGAAACTGTATAATCAATATATTCGAGATTTACGTGTTCGATAACATACATTATCGTACAAAATAAATGTGCTAATTATTATTCAAAACTATTTACTAAACTGCACCGCACGAGCCAGCACCCGGGCCGGCATCCGTATGAATACGGAACCGATACCTATCTTCTACTTCTTACTCTGATCTTCGTACCCTCATTTATCAACCTTTCTACTTCAATTTTTTATTTTTAGGGCGTACACCCCCACTCTATGCTGGCGTTGAACTGGAATCGTACCTCAGGCCTTGACGGGCATTAACTTATAAGTAAGAGTCTGCACCAAATTCTCCCCTTCTAACGCAATTTCACAGATTATGGCACTGCCCCAACACCATATGGGCGTGATCTCATTTTACCTAAATTCACAACGAAGGAACATAGTAAGTAAAGCGTGTGATTCAAATTTCATGTTCCTATTTCCAATTTCCAACGGTTTTGGCGTGCATAGGCCCATAACCGATAGTTGCGTACCGACAACGTAACGTCGTTCTGCGCCCACAAGTGTACCCTTATAAACAAACGGGTATAACCGCAGTTTCTCCTTATGAAATTTTCCGACAGGATTATGGGCAGCAGCCTACATACTCCTGAATCCGCGTAGCGGTCACTCTCTCGGGCTGTGCTGATGAGTACCATATATAGAAGGCGTGAATGATTACCAAGCATTGATCGTCATTAGTCCAATTTCCACTAGATGGGCAAGCGCAACCATCAATAGAGGTAAGGGGTAGTGTCACTTATACTCTACTGAATATCGACATTAGAGAGTACATACCCACCGGTTTCAGCATCTCTTATCATATATCCAACAGAGTTTGCAAGCCCCAACACCTTGCAGGGCGGACAGTGTCACTTTACCTCTTCTGTATACGACTTTTTACCTTATAAGTAAGGGTGTTTATACCGAGGTTTCATCCTTCTAACGTCAATTACTCAAATGCTTTGGGGCACGCATCTCCCTCTGCGGCGAATGTGTACGAACCATTGATAACTATTGGATGCTGCAAAGACTACTCTTATACTGAAAGCGCATACAAGTATTCGTCTCTAGTCAAATATCAGCTAGGCGGGGCAGCCAACCCCCATCTTTGGGGTCGTGCGCGTCGAAAACTAACTTCGGCCTGCCGATAGACCTTATAGTGAAGGAGATTACCAATTGCAGCCTACGAAATCTCCAATGTTTGGGGCCAGCACCCCCTACGGGGCGTGCCACGAATTCCACGTAACCTCTGTTGTCGAATTTGGATGAGAGACTATACCCATGTCTCAAAACTCTTCCGCTTACTAGGTATGCGTTCGTGCAGCGCAGTTACGCAGGTTGGCAATAATTAATAATAATAATAATAATAATAATAATAATAATAATCATAATAATAATAATAACTAAGAATACATAATAATAATAATAATAATAATATAATAATAATAATAATAATAAATAAAATAATAATAATAATATAATAATATGTAATAATATTAATAATTATTATAAATAAATAAATAATATATAATATAATACATATATATATATATATTAATATATATATATATAGTATATATAGTTATATATTAATATATTATAATATATATATATATATTAATATATATATATATTATATATATATAGAATATGATATATATATATAAGGCTAATGTTTTAAACTACAACTTTGTTTTAAAACTACAACTATACTACTCTCACAGCTTTAATAAATGTGAAAATACGATTTTTGGATTGTGGGGGTAGATCATTGTAGTGCGGAAAATGTAAAAAAAATCATATCTCAAAAAACTACAATAGCTACAAGCGAAAAGACTACATTTTTGGAATCCATTGTAAAATTTTACGTTAGGAAAAATGAAAATAGAAACTTAAAGGTTGATTTTTTAAAAATTAATATTAGGCTCTGGCTTTTTTTTTTTAGGAGCAGGGGACATAAGTAAATAATTATTATTATTGTGTTAAAAGGTATTACACGGGCAATGTAGGGGGGCTTCGAGCGGACGGGGAAACACATGGGGGCGTTTTCCACTTCCCGCGTTAGGGGAGGGGGAGGAACCCCCGCGGACCACCCAAATACCAAGACGGGGGGTTCCGGAGGACCCTCCCCGGAGGGGAGGGAATTAGTCCTAGACCCCCTTCCCGGAGGGGGGAATTAGTCCTACCCGTAGTCCCGGAGTAGCTCGATGAGACCCTTATTCTGCCATCGGATGCGGTATACCCGTGAGGCTTATTCTTTAGTAACAAAAAAAAGAAAAATTATAGAAAGTCTATTTATTTTAACTAAGGTAACCATTAAAAGTCTCCTAGAATAGGCCTTCTAACATATATTATAATTATTAACAATAAATTGTATTTATTTTATTTTTTTTTCATTTTCCTATGTAAACTTTACCCAGATTCCAAAAAAGATTCTTTTAAAATGTGAATAGTAAGTTTTTGAATATATTATATACATAATAATAATAATATATATAGATATATAATATATAATATATATATATATTAATATATATATGATATATAAAATAATATATATTATATTATATAATATAATTATATATAAAATATAATATTTATACAAATATGAGTAATGACTCATCTACAGAAAGTCAGAAGTATTACTCATTGTCAGTTTTTGAATTAGTTGTTAGTTTTAAACGCAAATTTCCATACTATAATATATTAATATATATAATATATATAGTTATATATATATATATATATATATTATATATATATATAAAATAATAATAGATAACAAGTTTATCCGTGGTGGCATGCTCACGCGTAAAACATCGACCGGGTCAATCGGAGCCGGACGAGGAGGAATCAACCAGAGTCAACCGAGTCGGATCGACCGACGCCGTGCTGTCACAGATCAACACTGATAAAAATATATATATAATTGAAACAATAAATAAATTAAAAGAAAGAGAAGAAATAAAGAAAATAATAAATAAAAATATAATAATAAAAATATAATAATTAATAATCTATAATATAATAATATAATATATTAATAATAAAAAATAAAGTAATTAATAAGGGTAGATCGTTCACAGGTCAAGATACTCACAGAAGCCTAACCATGTCTTCTCCAATTGGCTAAACACGATGGGCAAGAGCACTGTAGAAACGGGGTGACCCACTGAGAGAGGTCCCTACGGAACACGGAAACTACGGTCTGTATCGAGATCACCACACTCAACTAATACTATGCCAAACATTTCATACATCACGATACTCACAATCATGAGAAACAACGTGTGCAAACGTCGTAAACCTGAAACTACTTTCCATTATTAAAATTAAGAAATTAAAAAAATACTTATATCAGTGTATCAATAATGTTAATAAAAAAATAGATACGATAATATTTCGATAACCTAATACACGTTTTGAGTTTTGACACAGTCATTCATTCTTACGGCAACGAAGAAAAAAAATAAAAGTTTTCCCAACCCTTTTTTAAAGATTTAATTGAAAATTATTCATTTAAAATTTACCGTAATGAACATTAAAAAGCTTTAAATTATTTTTGACACCAGCATTTCTTCTTTTATTCTGTTAGTTTTAGTACATAATCGAGTAATACTCAGCGGAATGGAAAACTATATTATTACCTATTCCTTAAAATATAGAAAAAACAAAAAAAACCAACAGATAAAGTATTAGGAAAATAAAGAACAATATTACTACAACTTCCGATCTCTTGATACAAATCATACACATGTAGATCTAATAACAAACTACAGAAATATGCCCAGCAACCAATCATCTCACCTGCACTTATAAATTTTCTGCAAGCTTGTAGACAGGAAATAGTGAATCATATACTATAATAATCATATTTAAAAAAAAAAAATCATCGAAAGTATTCATAACGATCAAATACTACCGATAATCATCAGAAAACTCGGAATTCATATTCAAGTAAAAAGACAATAGAACATTTGTACGAAACTCCATCAGCCAAAGAAACCAAACAAAACGGTTCATCGCAAATCCCACATTTCACTCTAGGATTCTGGTCAATGAACTTGACAGGATCACAAACGTAAACAAGGTCTCCGCCCAAATCACAAAGCCCCTCTAGGGTCAATAACTACATAGAATACACAAAAAAAGTACAACCAAAGAACAACTTATAATAGACTAAAAGCTAGCATGCTAACCACCCCACAACTTTAATATACCTTATATCATAACGCAGTTTAAATTAGATAACTAGTACTAACAACCAGCCATATGGAATAATCAAAATATAAAGAATCCTCCCCTTAACATTCCAATTTACCATCCCATCTGTCTAAAGGCTTGCAGCGGGCACTCGACACCCTTGTGGAAAAACCATTCAAAAATTAACAATCCTGGTCTTAATGCTGTTTTTTATATATATATCAAGATGGCACCATGCTTTACTTTCTTTAATTTATCTTACTTTATTGCCCCCTGGTCCCACGTCCACTTGACCTCTACCTATGAAGAATTGTGTTTGGTTCTTACCCGTTCTATATCAATGAGATGGGGCAACAATTTTTTTTCAGACTGATTGATGATCCCCTCTGAGAAAATCGCCTTATCCTACAATAAAGATACCTAGACTACTTCCATCCTCTCCTATCAGCGTTACCAAAGCCCCTCAAAAATAAGATAACCCCTTACGCTGATCTTACCCGGTTTGAACTCTCTCTAGCCATATCTAAGTCGTTTTTTTAAAAGGTCCAAAACAGTCGTGCACATACTACTAATACTGGCTACAACCATCAATGCAGCTGGTAAAGGTTCATTCCAAATAGCCTTTAAATGACCACTTTCACTTTCATTCATTGTTACAAAACAACTGATATCTCTTTCCCCAATTAGTGGCTTATAATCACACCCTAAAATCTTTTTCTTGCGTCCAATATACTCATCAATCCCATTATCAGTCAAAAGTCGCTTCTTGACCGCCCACAGATGGCAAGAATTTTTTTAACAACATTCCCACGTAAAAGAGTGCTCCTACCCCTGTCCACCGACGAACAAAAAACGAACGTTTTTCTTCCCCGAAACAAAAAAATAACAAATAAAATATAAATAATCAATAAATAAATAAAAAGTAACGACTTCATTTTAGCAATTTTTAATAGAATAAAGTAATAACATCAAATAAAATAAGAAAAATAAATAAAAAAATAACAAGATAAATAAAATAATAATAAATAATAAATAAATAATTAAAATAAAATAATAATATAAAAATAAAAAATAAAAAACGCAAGCAATAATGAATAAAAATAAATAAAAATAAATAAGAAAAAGTAAATAATATATAATAAATATATATATATTATATATTCTTATAGTATTATATCTAATTATATTATATATATATAATAAAATATATATTAATATAACTATATAATTATAAGTAATATATATATAAAATGATATAATATATAAATAATATATAAATATATATTATAATATATATATAAATATAATAATAATCATATATATTTTATACTATATTAATCATATAATAACTTATATATATAGCAGCTATATTACCTTTATCAGCCGTAATTTGGCCCGAATGCAACCCACCACCCCCCGCCCGCACCGCAACCGTTAAGCAACCGAACCGCTAAGCACACATCCACCGCACCGACAACCACACCACACCGCACCACACCTCACTATAGTAACGATACGAAAGCGTCATGTTTGCTAAATGGTAGCTCTCAAACTTGCACCGCATAGAGACTAACCTCGTCGCTAATAGCACGAAGTGACGTGACATGCACCGCCCAGATGGCTTACCCCAATGAGATTACTGACTACCTTTTTCATTCCCTAAGGCTAACTTATCCTCTTATAGTTTTTATTTATATAATTTTATTATTATTTTATGATTTATTAATATTACTATTATATATATATTTATTAATTATTATATGTATATCTCTTCCTTG
>JABUQX010002359.1:0-61095 GCA_015478945.1 Trachelipus rathkii | reverse complement strand
GGGTGAAAAAGGAATATACATATATAATAGAATAATAATAATGACGGCAATTTAATTTTTATATCGTTTATTAATGTGTTCCTTAATGAACGTTTGTATATTTAATGTAATAATATCTAGAAATAATTTCACTAATAAAATATTCATTTATATATACCAAATATATATATTTTCATTAGTTGTTGAAAACCTGTTTTATTAAAGTTAAAAGAATAAATTTTATAATTCTAAAATACTACTATTAATAGTTATTACTTAATGTTTTACAATATGTAATACATATTGCTAGTTATAAAAGTACGATTTTATCCTACTTTTCAAGATTTGAAATATACTTTAATTATTAATGGTAACTAAATATATAATCATCTATAAAAATTGGAGCTTATATTAATACTTAACGGTTGATATTTATTCAAGCATTTGAAAAAATAATGTGTCATTGTAATAAATGCTATCTATATTTCATAATAAAAGACCTATAGATAAAAAATGAATTTACATTATATAAATATATTGTTTTTATAGGTGTAATTAAAGAATTGACATGATATTATTGTTTAATGATATTGTACCTATTTGATATTCATAATTAATTCTTGGTACAATATTGTTTTTATTGTTAATATTTGGTATCATATTGTCATTTAAATTAAATAAAATTTTAAAACTTCTAAAATTATCCCTTTTTTTTCTTTCAAATATCTTTTACATCCCCCATTACCAAATTATTATAGAAATCATTACTTTAAAAGTTACGATTTTCTACTAAATTTAACAATACGAACTTTTAAATGTTTATCATAATTTCTTATAATATTGAGTTCTAACTAGTTCTCAGCGGGTTAGGTTTTTGGATCACGATAGGCTGTAACAATTCACACGAGTAGTTCTCATAAGGGATACACTCCGCACGACATCGGGAATTTTTCGAAAATAACCAAGATTAAAACAAGCGAATTTATTAATATTTTTATTTATAAAAGGTTGTATATCTATAATTTTAATTATAAGCATCGTTGTATTATTTAAAAACCAAAATATTATATTGTTATTTATTTATGAAAAACAAAAATTTATCCAAATTATATTTACATGTTCTGATACACGACACATGATGGTGTGTAAGTCAAATAAGTTGGAAAATTTGTCTACAAATAACGGTTAAAGTTCCTTTAAAAATATATTCTTCACATTAAAAATTATTAGTAAACTTATACTTATAAAGTTTTAAATCAAGTATATAATATTTATTTTCCTGAAGTTACAATCATTCTAGAACTAGTATTATGTTAAAACGTTGGAAAATTGGAGTTTCTTTAACCCGGGTTATATCTAGATATTTTTCTACAGCATCTTATGTAATAAATAATAAAATATAATATATTATGATTTTCATTGAAAATGCAATTCTTTCACAATTATATATACTAAATAGATAAGTAAAATAATAAAGTAAGAAATATTAATATTACTTACATATATAATTGGTGTTATAGATTGTCATTAAATTTAGGTATATCACGTTTATTATTAATGTAAGGCCACTCATTTTTCTCAGAATAAACAAGCTGTCTAGTTTAAAAGTTATCTTTAATACAAGTATAAAAACGCTATAAAATGTTGCTAAGGCGATCTTATAAAATATAACCACGATGATAATCAGTGCTAAAATTCTTGTAAATATGTTTTGAATATAACACTTATATTATATTAAATAAAAAATTTATTATGACGGTTTATTTTAGAAATAATGAGAGAGTATGTTATTATTATAGTAATATGACACAGAAATATTATTATGCTCTCTCCCTATCAATATACAACATAATGATATAAGACGATGACGGAGCTTCAAGGAAAAGTAGAGTAGAGATAGGATATATATTATTGTAGATATATATAAAAACAAAATTATATATATATTGCTAAATAATTTTATCCTATTCATTTATAATAAAAAACGATCATTTTTTATAAATACAGTATAGTTTATATATGATACTTATCACAACTAATTAATAAATATTTCAGTGTTATTAATAGACTAGAACAATCGATGTACTCGAGACACTGACCTCCAACAGTGCAGAATTCATTTTTTTTTTTCTATCTTTATTTTAGACACGGGGTTAGTATTATAATCTCATTTTGTTAACACTATATTATATAATTTATATTCTTCTTGCTTCTTTTCTGTCCGAACTTATGAAAAAAACAAAGACTATTACATTTCCCACTAGTAATTAAAGCGGAGGCGTATTTTCTGGAGTTTAATTAACGAATGATAATAGCTAGAGTAAAATTATTCATTTTTGAGAAAGGAAATAACAACCATCAAGTAAAATCCTGCATAAGAATGCTCAAGAGGCGTCAGGTTCTCGACTACAAAAAGTAATTTCAAATGTTTGAAATTTAGGTAATAATCTAGTACTTTTAAGAGTTCTAACGGTGAATCTCGATCTGGGGAGAGACTTCTCCCCGTCTGGTGAAAGGAAAAGTCGCAAACGTCTTGCATTAAATGAGGCACTAGAAATAATAAAGTTAAGTCGGAGAGTTTTCAGAGAATAATATATAGCAATAAATCAAAAAAAAAAATACCATACTATACTAAACCAACCACTTTTCATAACTACAATTTTCTCGTGATTCCAATAATACTATTATTACGTATGTTTTTGATAAAAATATACGTATGTTTATTTTTATTTAAAACAGGCAATGGATTGACCTTAAAATTAATTATTAATTAATATTAAAAGTTATATGAAAATTATTTACTTATATTAAACAACTCCAATTAACTATTATTATAAATAAGATGAAAAGTAACCTTTTAATTAGAACTTTTTATTAATCTTAGTCAGATTAAAACCTTTTCTTAAATTATTTATGATTTCATTGCCCGATTTACCATAATAAATTTCGCACTTAATCGTCTTCAATAAGACAACATTATTTCCTTTAAATACTAAAGTCTAAAACCCACTTTCTTGTTGACTGAGAGAGTATTTTACAAAAAAAACTTCAGAACTCCAATAATAAGATAAAGAAACAGAAAAATTTGTTTCATCAATATAAAATAGTATGAATATGCATAAGTGATGGGCAGAAAAGATAATTTACGTTAAGTCCCAAATATATTATATCAGTAGTTCGTGTATAACTTGTGAATGGACATAATTTATATGACTGTAATGTATAAATAATATTAGTTAAAAAAAATAGCGTATATATTTAGAAGTTAAAATTTTTTTAATTATAAAATACTAGGGTTATCCTTAACACACACCTATATATAGAATGTAATAAAGTAATTAATTTAATATTGGAAATATATTAATAAAACTAATAATATTGAAATTGCAATTTTAAAAATAATAAACACGTTAAACCAATTCATTATAATATCCAACACCTAAAACTATTATTTAATAAAGTTCATATTTTCCCTGACTATTTTTGAATAGCATTTTAAATGAAACTACTAATTTAAATATTTTCATTTCAATATTCTTAATAAAATTACGTAAAATAACTAAATATATAATAATGTAACTAATATATACACAGAAGAAAATCTACTACTATAATTATTCCAAATGTTGAATTAAGGAAAATAATCGTTAACTTTAAGAGTTCTAAATTTGTATAATGTGAAAATTTTAAGGCAGGTGTTGTTGTTAGATACGTTAAAAAACTTTTTTAAGCTTAATAAACAGGTTTCACACTAATGTACTAATGAGTATTTATATGGTAATTTAATGAAATATAAGAATTTTGAAATAATTATCATTTTACAAATAATAAAACGATCCAATACAAAGATATAATAATAATAAAAACCTGATTAATAAATTCCGCTTTATTATCTGATATTTGAAATTGCATTTTCAATTAAGAAACACATAATTTTTTCAAATTGGCCGTGATAACAAACTTAAAAAACTCAATTAGAAATACTTCATAACATACAAAACGAAGTTTTCATATGTTGAATCATATAGGAAAAAATACTTACGTACTTTTTAATATAAATAACGAAGTAATCATATATATATAATATATATATTTATATATATAAAATATTATTTAGTATAATACAATAATGATGTAAAAATATATTAACAGAAAAAGCGGGTAAATCTTATTGGTTTCACCTTCACGTAAATTTGTCTATACCAGAATTTGGTGTTGTCGAAGGTGTTAATAAGACATATAACTGTGGGATACGAAAATATTACAGTAGTAAGAGACAAACTAAGACGGTAAAAAACTCGGAAAGATAATGTCTTCGCGTCCACTCATTACCGTCCCCCTTTCAAATAATTACATAACTATTTAGAATCTTAACCGTCGAAGTACTGTGAAAGTAATTCTCATCATAACCAATGTGAGATACAATTCACCTGTTCAAATCTTCACAACATGACACCCTCTTCACAATCTCCATTCAACACCATCTTTATGCTAACCCTTTTTCTCTCGTTCTTCTCGACTCCATATTCTTCTGCTACATCCTATGGTCCTATTTGTCATATGTGCCAAACACAATATTCACTCGAGTATCTCTCTAGCCCTTAGATTCCCAGTTCTACTTCATACTGTCATATATCTTCCATTGTCGAGAGAAACAATCTACAAATTGTACTCTAGTTTATTCTTCTCAATTTACATCAGCTCTTACACTAACATACACATATACATACCATGCTCTAGATACTATTTTACACTCATTTACAATTCTCTTCAACCCAACACGACCCTACGATTGCCCTTCAACAATACAATTGTTAATTATAGATAGTATTTATACCTCTTATTACCGATATTTCAATAGGTTAACATAACATTAGACTCATATCAATCACAGGTTTTATAAAAAGTTCTCCTATGGCAAAACCTAGCCACAATTATTGAGTCATTTAGTCTATTATAAAATCTCACTAAGATTTAAATTGAATACAAAACTGTTCCTACATTTTCGCCTTATGTCACTAAGTTCAATACAATATTCTGCACTTTCTACTCTCTATAGTATAATAATACTCAGGCTCTAATCCATATATCCACTCAAAAATCATAATTTGTAAAGTTGGTATTTTTATTGTACTCTGCCACCCTTAACTCTCTAATTCCTTCATTCTTCATTCTATTAATTACCAAATTGAAATAAACAAAAAATGCCAATTCTAACACACATCCTTTACCCACTCTCGCTATAAATATTAACAACAAACTCACCGGAGAGAGAACTCCATTATTCCTAGCAACAATAGGCTTCAGAGAGATCGGAGTTACATATACTTTGTTTATTATTTATGTAACCATTATCATCTAAGACTCACTATCTCAACATACACGAAAACCTGTATTCATTAAACATCAAATAGATATTTATGTAGCATCCACATATCTCAATAATACTAGCCTTGTTGCATAATCAAGTAAAATTAACATACATTTGTTCTTACTCCATTTGTCTCAAATCATTGTGTCAATAAAATGTGATGCGCATAGGCTCTCCACACTTTTAAGATGCCCTTGTGTGCTTCACCAGATCGAGTCCCGTCAGTCGCACGTCGATGCAGGCTGTGTCAACCAAAATACCAGCATATATCGTTCCTATAGCAATCAATAAACTAATGTCTCCTATAAGTTCCTGAGCAGTTCCCCTATTCTCCCTTACGTATAGTACAGGGATATTATCACTGCTTCCTCCAATGCGCCGGAACTTACCCCCAATAAACGCTTCTTAAAAAAAGCAGTCCTCCGATTCAGTCAACGATCTTGCCTACCATCTTGGATCATTGCACAGGGAAGGCAACCGTCGTTGAGGCAAATTTACCATTCTTCAAGCGTTTCTCAGCTCTACGCTTAGCGTCCTCCTTGACTAATTACCCAGTCCCAAAATATCCGTTTTCTCTTGGCACATGCAGGGCCCAGCACACATTCACTATATACCACTCATTCGGCCTATGGTTATGGCAGGATTTTTGAAAGTGTCAATCCACACTCTAGCCTCACATCCATACATCAGTTACGAAAGCATCATGCGCTATTCATTATTTATGCAGATTCTCTAATCTCCTCCTTTTCTTCGCGTTTCCTTCCAGAATAGCTCCTTTCCCTGTATGTCCCAGTATCCCCGGAAGCGAGCTTCCAAACTGATTGATTTACTCATTTCTCTGCCTACGTATGCATTTTTAGTATTCTTTTTTCGCGTCGTTTAGTATCGATTCCAACCCCACCTTTCTTTGAAGCGCTCATCCTGGTTTTTAGACATTCATACCGCGCTTCTTTTTTGACTTTTTGACCCGCTTACAGGTCAGCCTCTTTGATTCCACCGATCCACTTCTAACATTTACTTAATACTTTATGTCTACATTTCCTAATATCTCTTTTGCTTCTATTCATTACACACCCTCCTCTTTTTGTTGTTCGTATTGTTCAAGTTTCATCTTTGTTCATGACCAACTGAATATTGAACTTGCGAGCCTCTTAAATTTTTCCTATTACCTGTTGTTCAACTTAACTTCTTACCCTTAATTCTTCCCACTTCCTTCCTTATCACCTTCCTCTCCATTCAATCCTACACTAACCTAATCTTAGAAAAATCAACATAATGATCCATAATTCCAGCCCTACCCCTTCATTGATTTAACATTCACTGCCCATACTAACATCTCCTTCTTTACCAACTCCAAATCAATCATACATTCACTTCGATAACATCTCTACCTACACAAACTCTAGCATACTTATGGTGTTTGAAGAAAGTATTACTTACACATATACCTATCTACTCATAGAAATTAATAACCTTCCTACCATTGTATTTTCTCCTGTTACCCCAGCCAACTGTCAAACCATCCTTTTTGATCACCGTTAAGCCACCCATTTAGGTTCACCAACCAATCAGTCTGAAGCTCCTACCCACCCCATCCAAATACTCAGATGAAACAGATGTCACAACCACACATACCTTGCTTTTCCAAATTTAAATGTAACCATTAGTTTAGTCCGGAAAACTAGATAAGGGTTATGATAAGATTTGTTAAGGTGACAGATTTACTGTATAAACTTAGCAAAACTTATAATAACCTAAACTTAATGGGTCCTAAACCGAATTTTAATCTAAAAAGAGAAATTATACATTTTGTAATTTTTTTTCTTCATTTGGCATGCTGCATAGGTAGTTTATCGAAAAATCGATTATCGTTAAAAATATCGTTTTAATACGTAATCTCCACATTACCATATATTATATATATTATATTCTATATATATAAGTCATATATATATATATATATATTATTATTTTAAATTTATACTCTTCATATTTATTTATCATCTTCAAAACTCGAAATATATGTGTAGATAATAAAATATATATTATATAGAAATACTTATTTATAGTATATATAATATATATAATTTGTATAGTATATATATATAATATATATTATATATTATATATATATATCTTAATAAAAGCCTATATATATATAAGTAAGAATAATATATATATTATATATATTATATGATATATAATATATAGTATTATATAGGTAATATATATATATACATTATTATAATCTAACATATTATATAATATATATATATATAATATATAATTAGCAAATTGAATTCAATTACATGCTTTTTATTTCCTTTTTTTTATTTTAAAATTTAGTAATTTAACTATTTTAGATACATTTAAAAAATTACGATATTTATGGTTTAGTTATTGACTTATAAATTTTGATATTTTTAAATTAACGTATGTAATAACTAAAAGTTTCAATTTTTTATTTTTTTTTTATTTTTTTTTTATTTTTATTTATTTTTATTTTTTTTGAAACGTGAACTTCCATTAAAATTTCTGTCTGAATTTGAGAATCAAAATATTCATTATTACATGTATAACTATAACAGTACTTATTATAGAAATTTATATTAAAAATATATTAAAACCATTGAAAACAAAAGCAATGTTTTTTTTTTTGATTTTAAAAAAAAAAAAACCGATTTTGTTTAAAAAAAAACATGATTTTCCCCAAACCCTAAATCGTAATACATATTTAATGTTATCTACATTTCATACCGGAATTGTACAAAGTTTTTTCGCATTCTTAAAACTTTTTTTTTTTAAATAGAAAAAAGTAATCTTTTATCTTTTTGGTTCTTTTTCTTCCCTTTATTTCCGCCATTTTGTTAAAAATATCAACTCAAACTTTTTTTCTTCCTCTTTTCCCTCTTCTTTTTTGTCCCAAAGACTGTACATCTGTCTTACCTTTGCTGAAACTCTATGATCAAACCTTCGCCTTTGATTTCACTTTAAACTATTTGGTGCACTTCCTTTTACCTAACTTTACTTCATCTTCCTAACTTTACTTCAACTTCCTAACAGTACTTCAATTCATTTATGCCTAGCATTGTGATTTCTTTTTAAGATGTAATTTTTTCTTACTCTATGCGTTTTTTCTTCTGAGCTTGCACATTCTCTTGGTCAGCTGATCGTCTCTATATATCAACTTCAAACTTTCCTTACTGTTGAAAGGATACACGCATTTAACCTAGGCTTAAAATGAAGAACCCTTCTCAACCTATCATCCTAATTTTTATCCTCCAATCTTTTCAAAATTTTCGAACTTATTCTATAAATGAATATTTAGAAATACATCTTAATTCTTGTAACATTACATCTGATCGTCCGTTTGTGTTCGGTAAGGAAGGCTCTGTATAGAAGGTTAGCAAAGAAGCGCTGATAAAATAACCAATCTGTTGCCCTCTAATGAATATACAAAATAAAACTTCTAGTCTTCTTTAGAGTATAAAACGAAATTGTTGATTAATGTGCAAAAAAAAGGAGGTTTAGCTTGGCAAAATGATTGCAAATTAATATGAAAACTTGGCATTTTTCCCCTATTTCTAATACTATGTAATCATCTTTTCTCATAAAATATCGGATGCAGTAAACTTGAATCCTTCAAACAAAAATGTAAAGAAAATATTTGTATAAACATTGCAGTTACCATATATAGTATATATATATATTTATATAGTTGTTCAATCTGAAACAGCCCTAATATATCTAATTCTATATAATATATATTAAGTATAGATTATTATTATTATATATATATATATATTATATATATAATATATATATATATATATAATTTTGCGGGTTTTTTTATCAATGCTGGGCCCAATTTCCATCCCTAAATGGCACATCTTCAAAATTTAATAATTAATTTCTTAAATACAAACTGCTGACCTCTATCTGGTGCCTTAGATTATTCAGGATTGCAGTTTGAGATATGTATACATCGTTACAGGTAAGGACATGGGGCCCGTGTCCGCCCGCCAGACGTACGGGTACTGGTGGATGACTGAGTCCTGTTGTTCAGCTCAGAAGAGGGAATTCATAATTTGATAAACTGAAGACATCTATTTCATAATGAGAGGTCCCAAAGTTCGGTCACCTGTAGAGAAGTAGAGAAGTGGGCACTAGATGATTTAAAAAATTGATGAAGAAAGCTCTCTCTCTCTCTAAATCCATCTCTCGTCTTCTCTCTCTCTCTACTCCTCTCTCTCTCTCATCATCTCCTCTCTCTCCTCCTCTCTCTCACTTCTCTCCTCTCTCTCTCTCTCTCTCTCTCTCTCTCTCTCTAAATTCACAAATTATAATATTGTGCCAATAGCTAGTTAAATCGACTGAGAAATATTTAAATATTTAAATATTTAAATAATCGAGCTGAATTAAAAAAATTATTGTCGACTAACTTTTTACTCTTCTTAGCGACATGCCATTTTACAACTCCCTTCAGTAAACAAATTTCTTGGACAAGCTTATTAAACTTACTCATTCTTTCAGAATCTGTATATACATGACGGTAACTAGTATCTCGACGGATCCCCCTAATTAGGGGAGATTTTTAACGACACCAACGACTGAATGGTCGGGTCTGCCTCTCTATACGGAGCAGAAGGAAGGAGGAGCTAAACCATTCAGTATTTTCAATTATCTGGAACAGTCAATTAAGGAACCTACACATGCCCCAGAACGAACTAGCCAATTCTTGAACACCTAATATAAATTCATTTTACCTCCTTATCTGGTAAACTCAATGACTACATTCTCGCTGCTGTTACATCTTAATCTATAATGACTCTGTTTCGTCTCCATCTCCTACCTTGCCTTAAACGTATGTTCTGACAACATTAAATCAGGTGTGCTAATGTCGACGGTTGGAGCGCATTTTTCGTATCATGCATTCTTTGCTAACTACTCTTAAGGTTAATTGAATCCTGACTATATCTGACGCGGAGTGACGCTTCTGTTTCTATTGTTGAAAGGTTTAGGAACCATAATAGCCAATATGATATATACAGACAAATTTGTAATTCCATCGCAACATAAAATTCTTATTCTCCCCTATATCAAATTAGCTCGTATGGTTCGATAATGGAAACCTGTCTTCGCGTCGTCTATTTGAAGTTAATGAGATAGATATTTCAACAGTAACGTGGGCAAAGAACAAAACTGTGCGTTCTTTCTATTTATACTTTAAGACTAATTTCAAAACCTTCTACCTCAAAGTTAGTTTGACTTTCAATAATTTGTTTTAGTGAGGTAATTTTTACTATGACAGAGCTAAACACATCTTTAACTTATACTATAAAAAAGTTCACCAAACCTCCTTGCTCGTTCCCTCTATACTGATACAATTTTATGGTCTTTTGCCAAAACATCTCTTGTAACTTTTGTCAATCCTATCTCCTTTAGGTCCTCTTTATTCCCCTTTACTGATGCTTAGCAGCCTCATTCTTGACAAAACGTCAATCTCTGTCGGCTCACTCTTTTTTTTTTCATCTAAGTTTCGCACTCCTTGTCGTTTATGGCGTTCCTTCTCCTAATTCCTTTCCGATACTTCGGGAAGTTGCTTTCTGTCAACCAAACATGAGTCAGATGGCACGAGATCCTGTGATATATATGAACACCAGGGAAAGCTAGTTACATGGATCCCCGTTGTTCGTGACTAGATGGTGCTTTCGAGAGACTTGAGCGTCGTTCCTCGAGATTCAGTCACTCTCCTATGCACTAAAAATAAATTAATGGTACGACGAGGAAGTAGGAATAAAATGTGAAAACGAAGGAAATAGAAAATTCGCAAGAAAACATGAAAAAAGGTAAGAAATCTGATTCAGGAGTCAAAATATCGCGTCAATATACTCTAATTGATTGTATTCTGTCTAATAACTTTGATAGAAAATCATCATAATTAAACTCGGCATTTCCTGGAGGTCATCGGAGTCTCTGTCGTCTTTTTAAGACATACTTTTCTTAGTTGTATGCTTTCGACGCTCTTGAGATCTAACTCGGTGACATATTGCCTATCTCACTGATTTATGTCAAACGTGCATCTATTCGGAACTAATACTTTGGAGAGTTCCTTGTGTTTGGTGCGGTCTTCCTTGAACACATTATCGAGAATGATGTTAAACCTATGGACATATTTTGGCACTGGTGCCGATGCTGCTTTAAGCTCCCTTCCTTGGGGTTCTCGCTTCTCCTTGCGTTACTCTGCCAGTTTTTGTGCTCTGTATATACACTCCATACGCAACTATCTCGGTATAGATGTAGACGACCTTCTTCCTCTTCTATTTTAAACGTTCTTGTACGAGGTCCACAGTGTGTTGTATTACAACTGCCTTACTTTCTAAAAAGTTCTTGTTTTTTCAATTCTATGAGCAACGTCTGCTCGAATGTGACTCAACCACTACTCAATTCTCCCTACTGACATATTATTAGGTCTGTTCCCCGTCTTCGGCTATATAGAAATGATGTTGCCTTCTTTCGTCTTATCAGTCTGCTTTTTCTTCGCGATCATATTATTGGCGATCTGGATGGATTTATCCCGTTGGGGAGTACTGTAGTGTCTAGTTAATGTCAGAACTCTTTTTAAAAACTACACCTTTCACATGCTCCCTCTTTCAAAAACACCTCTAAATACTTTTCCGAATATCTCATTCGGACGATAATCTCCCACGTTCAGTCTTTACTATGTACTCTCTAAAAAAGGAAATACCGATCGAAGATACAAAATGAAATGCGTAGAAGACTACTTACAAATTCTTTTGTAAAAATTACCAAATCTTCTAATATTCTCGTCAACGAGGAACGTTGGCGTACCATTCTCTGTTGTATAGGTTATCGTAAATTTTAGAGCAACGGGAAAGATGTTCGAATGTCAGTTCGAACTCTCGTCCATTGCCCACAAATTGCAATTTGCCCTCCTTACATAAAGAAGGTGACCTTTCACTCGCTTCTAAGGTGAATATTTTTGATTGAGAGAATTTGTGAAGAAAACACAGACACGATGACGTTGTCAGCCTTCCTTCTTCTCCAGCCACTGTGATACGTGGAATTATCCTTTGACAAACGTCTTCGTGTTTTTCCTGCTGCTACCTTAATTTTCTTGCATTTTATAGCCGCTAATGTGTCTCGCTAGCAAGCTTAGCGTTATTCGTAAGGTTTGGGGTTATGGGTGGGTTTATTTTCTGCATTTTATTCTGCCCCGTTGCGCCTGGAAAGTAACCCTGCCAGTTAAGTGGCGTAATCGTAGTATTTAAAAAAATAATTTAAGGAATACTGCTGTTTTTAGATCAGGAAGCCTCGGACTTGCTTTTATAAACTTTAAAATTACCGTTTAAATGTATTTACACAATTAGAAGATCGAAACTAATAGATCGTATTCTAATCAACCCAACTTAACATGTATATTATACACTAAACCATATACTCACGCTTATGACAGCATCATAGATTTATGGATTATATTTATGTATGGATACATAAAAGACAGTATATAATTAATTGTGAATAATTTTAGCTATAGATGTATGATAATATATACTATAAATATATTAATATCGTATTACTTATAATAATATAAATATAAAGGAGTGTGATGAAGCAGTAAATCCCGTATAAAAAAACTTATTAAAAACATTATAATTATTCTATAGAAATGTGAACAACAGGGGATAAAACTGTACATCGCGAATGTAGTCATGCCCATTTCGGAAAATTAAAATAATTTAATGGAATTTATCTGTCGCAGGCTTGTTATATAATTCCAGGACGCATACATCAACCACAACACAACGACCATTTATTTTAGTCTATAGACGCAATATTATGTATCATTTATTATTACCAATTTGATCATATCTTAACCAACCAACTATCATAATATATATAATTATAAATAATATTATTATGAGTATATATTCCGGGAAAGTGCTATATAGACTATAAATATATGATTTAACCCTAGTTAATATAAGTTAAATAAAATTATAAATAACATGCAAATATATATTTTAATATGATATACTATGAACAAATATATAATTATAATGACTATTATTTATTATTAAAAATGATAAATATAGTATTATCATATTATATATAGATTTAAATAAATATTTTAATAGTGTATATATATAAAATAAATATATATTATTTATAATATATATATACAGTATATAATTATAATTATACTTGAAAGTAAAATTCCTAATATTTGTTAAATTAATCAATGATATTACTAATATAATTTATATTATATATTTAATAATATAGATAGTATTTAAAAATAAAACGCCTAGTATAAATATAATAATATTTTTATATTATAGTTTTTATTAATATATATAAATACGTATATTAAATAATATTATATTATTTTTATTACATATTATTATAATAAATTAAGTATAATTATTATAAATATAGTGTTATATATATAATAGTATTATTATTCACTATATTACATAAAACTTATATAATTAGATAATATTTGTAATTATATATATATTATATTATTAGTAGTATACTATTATATAGTATATTAATTTATATATTATAATATATATAATAATTATATAACAAATTATATTTAAGTAAAAATTTATTATATACATAATTAAAAATATAATAAATACATATAAGATATGTACTAAATTTACTATAATTAATATATCATAATATACCATTAATAAATTAGATCAATGAAATGTTTAATATAGCTTTTATATATGTTAATAATAATAATATAAAATATCATTTTATTTTAATTATTTATTATATTATTGAAGTTAATATAAATATAAATATATATATATTTATATAAGCATATATACCAAAATTTTATTATTATATATATTATATTTATTATATATATAATATTGTAAATAATATCAATAGCTATTTTCCTGTTATTATATTATAATTTAGCGAATATAAGACTAAATATAGTTGATATTATAATAATTATAAATTATCTAAAATAATCTATCGATCAAAAACTATCAATAATTATAAATACTATCAATTATAAAAGTATATTAGTCACCAACACCTAACATATATACTTCCACTGACCTCATCATATAATATGTATTACTTAGAACGTAGTACATCCTCCTTATATGATAATAAAGTATATTACAACATATAATAATATATTTATAAAAAAATACTTATATACAATAGACACCTATTACTCATACTATTATATATTTATTATTTCTATATATATATTAATATAATAGATATTAATATATAAAAATATCATAAATAATTAAATATATATATATCAAATTTTAATATCATCTTTAATAATATATATGAACATAAATTTGAATAGCAATTTGAGTATTACTATTAAAATAAGAGATAAATAATAATAAAATATAATATATAGTTACTATAATTAATATTAATATTATATTAATAGATATGTTACAAAATTACTAAATATATAAAAGCGTAAAATATTATTATTACAAAGAATTATAATATATAGTATATATTATATTAGATTATATATTATTAATATATAATATATAATATTAATTTAATATTAATTACCTACTTATTATATATTATTTATAATTATATAATAAATACAAATTTTATTTTATATTTATACTTAACATTTATATAATAATTTATAATATCAATGAAATGTAAAATATTAATATATTGATGTAATAATAATAGTTATATATTATAGGGATTAAAAATTATTATTCAATTATAATTTATATAAAATATATATATAATATATTAGATATATATCATTATTTATTTCAGTTAATAAAATATTCAAATAATATTTATATAATATATAAACGTCTAATATTTAAAGTTAACAAAAAACATTAATAATAAATATTAAATTCGCTCATATGTTTCATTTAACAACTTAATTGCAGTAAATATATATATTCAAAATATTGAATATATATATTAATATCACATATATAATATTTTATTCATAACAAATTAATATATTATTATATAGATCATATATGATATAAAATATACTAATATATATATTATTATACCCTCTGATTATAAGTAATATAATACAAATAATAATATATAGATAATTAATACTATAGTTTTTTATTATTACTTAAAGATATTAGAGTTATAATCTATATAACGATCGTGGACTGTACATAGTATTTATTTTATTTATAATTTCTTTAGGCAACTTTGTTGAAGTATAAAAGCTCATGATTCTTGAAAACTAATATTATATAATGAGGATATTATTACTAAATATTTATTATATGTATAATACTATTTATACATAAAAGCAATAAAAGTTTATAAGAAGAACAATGGAACTATGTGATAATTACATTATAAAATAGAATGGTTACAAATAATTTGATTTTGATTATTAATAATATATACATAGGTTTTGAATATGCTAATATATTATCAATTTACCTAATTATTATATGAAATAATAAATATTTACGTTTATATATATTATAAACTAATAAATTAATAAAATTGAATATTTATAATTAAAAACGTATTATTCAATATTAAATTTAGGTACATCTATATAAATAAATATCATTAAAATTCATTATTTAAATTAAAATTTTCGCTTGTACATTTTATCTTATCTAAGTTTGTGAAATCGATATGGTGTAAAATTTTAATCTAAATATAGAAACATCACCATTTTTCAAATGACTTATACATATAAATATTTATACAAAAGATATATGTTTGCTTAAAAATCCTCAATTTTCTCTTCCATTAACTAGAATCAATAATAATAAATTAAACTATAATATTGAAATTACGGAAAGATAGTACTTTTAATGTAGTTCTAAAGTAATTTAATGTGATTGAAGAATTTAAATGAAAAAAACGTCAATGTGTTAGAAGTTAAAATTTTTTTTATTAAAAGCGAGGTGGTTCGGGATAAATAATGGGAGAATGATAGATGATGATGTGTAAGGGTTTGTAGGAGATAGTGTCGGAAAAAACTAGATAATGATATTTCAATTGGGCAAATCTTCCCTCTATTACCTCTGCTCCTCATGAATTAGTTTTCGTCTGTTTTGTAAAGATTTAGTGTTTCTTGTGGACAAGGTGCTCAATCAATTTTTAGATATTTGTGTTTTTAATGACCATGGGTAAGCTTTAATGTGGTGTTTTTAGTATGACCATGCTCTCACCATAGTTCGCTATTATTATTTTCTTAAGGATTTAATTCTACCTCTAATAGTTGTTTAAAATTTATTAAAATTTTTAGCTACAACTTAAATATTTATGTTTAAATTATCATTAAATTTTTTTAATTATTTATACAAATTTTTAAGAACTCTTAAAAGTATTAACGATATTTTTCCTAGACATATTGGCTCCTTTATTGTAAAATTATTTAGAATTCGAACTATGATTGCTAGATCATCTGTGTAGCTATAAAATTTCATAGCAGGTGATGTGGGTTGTGGATGATATTTCTTAAAAAGCTTAAAGAGTGTTGGTGACATAGGATGTCGCTCTAGGAACTCCATTTTGTAAAAGGCGAAAACAAAAACCATTGTAATTTATTATTGTTTTCAATCTTAAAAGTTATAGAAGGTTTTGTAAGTCGATTAAATGTGTTCGGTTGTAGTTACACGTACAGATTGTCTTCCAAATAGTCTTTCTTGTGATAATTTTATCCCAATCTAATATGAACTTTTTTCATTTAAACCAATATTTTAATCATTCTTTTATTTTATGTTTTTGTTTGTAAAAAACTCTGTGTTGTTCCTCCGATTCTTAATAGTTTCGATTAAATCATTGTAACTTCTTAATTATTTATCGCGCGTTCTGTCCTATAAAAAAATTATTGACTATGGCTGCAAAATTAAGCCTTGAGACACAATTGGAAATAAATCTCTTATTGGCACTTTTGCAGCCGTAAGCTCATGTAAGATTTGGAATGTGAGTGCGGATTTGTGCCATAAAGTTTGTGTGATCGGAACGATTTTCTTGATATAAGTAAAGTTCTTTTCGTGAAAAGAAGTGATATCATCTCTCTCTACAATCTTTGATTCTCTGTTTTCTTCTTCATCCTCTCTTCTCTCTCTCTCTGCCTCTCTGCTCTCTTCTTCTCTGCTATTTCGTCTCTACATACTAACTCTTTCATACTCCGTGTTTTCATTGGAAATGCAAAACTATCAACTCATAAATTACACGTGTATAATATTACTTCTTCTCTCAGATTTGATATGTAGTGCACCTCTTGGTTATATACTGGAGTCGCCGTCTTTATATTTCGACTCTCGACGTATATTTTCAATTGACAATGAATTGTTCGCTCAATGTATCTCTTATAAGTTTCTGTATAGTGTGCTGTAGCCGTAGAAGTATGGTCATATCAAATCATTTTCTGTTTTCAGCTCTCCCAGCATTACTATCTGAAATTTGCCGTGTTTTTTCTAGGCATTTTGCGAGTACGAAACGTCGTTGTCTGGGCGATTATATGGAGAACGTGGTTTTTCTAATAACTCTATTTCGGGCATCGTAATTTTTTCTGGCACTCTTCCATACACTATTATTTCATGTTCTATTTTGACACGGAAGCATACAAATTATTACTTAGCTACTTTATCCTTCTTCCCATCTCTGTTTCTTAAAAATGGGCTTCACTACCGTGTTATTCTTTTGTTATACAAGAAACTACTTAAATTGCGGCACTAGGCACTCAGTGTTTTTACTCAGTGGAATTAGTCAGGCTACTCCGGGAATTTTACCCTACACTCGCATCCGAGAGTTGTAGTCTATTAATTCTGGCGCCACAGGCACCGAATAGTCTTGTTTATTTTCAATCTCATCAACAACTCTGGCATTTAGACGTCTCACTTAGTCTACTAATCTCTTTGTGGTGCAGGCACCACACCATGCAAGGCTCTCTCGCAAGCTCTCGGTGTGGGTCAGGTTTCTGATCCTTTTACTAAAATACCTTATTTAGACGCTTGGTCCCCATTTACCTGTTGCTCCTCGGTACGTATGTTACCACTCGCTCATTCCATAATATTATAGTTTTTTCTCTCCCATATGCCGGAATCCAAATGAAAAAGTTTAACTAATTCAGTTGAATTAAACTGTATGTCTCGTACTGAGCGGGATTCAGTCATAAACAGATATATGTCAACGTTTATTATTCTTTTAGAGAACGTTATGCGTTATGGTTTTCTCCATTCATAATCAAATCGTCTGCCTTTAAACTCGCTATATACCAAATAGTCGGTAATTCATAGATAGTTGTATTTAGTGGATTTAACATCGCCGCATGTCCTTTTACATTCCACATTTAAAAAACATAATAATATCCTTTATAGTTCTCATATATAAAATTACGCTCTTTCTTAAAATTTCACATTGTTAATCAAAATTTATAAGTTAATAGATAACTCTTAAAAGTACGATATTTTTTCTATATCATATTAATATATTATTATTCAAAACATTATTGGTCTTATTATTTAGGTTAAATGCTTATATATATTATAGAAATTTGGCAACTGTGGTTCTCTATTAGATATATTATTATTTCAGCATGTTTGAAATAATATATAAAAATATTATGTTGTATATTATTCATTTGATAAATTGTCAATTATTCATAAAAGCATAGTAAAATGCTCGAATTTATTTTAATTTAATTATATTATCTATCCAGTACCAAGGATCAATCTGTTTCGTATTTGAATTGTTTCTACCATTTGTGTTAATGAGAATTTTCAACAGTAATAGGTGTGTAAATAGTGGTTTTAATTTTTGATGGGCATTCTAAAGATACAAATCTCATTCTCTCATTCAGTGGTAGGATGCTTTGAATTTCTTAATGTTTATATATAGAAATGCTAGTTCTGTGAACACTCGGCTACTATAGCTTCTCATTGCGGCTCAATAATTAAGCCAATTTGTGGTTTCATGTAAGAATTTAATCCTAGCAACCAGCTCGTAGACTCTACATTAAATAAGGTATGGAATCTGGGAGAATGAATCAAAGAAATTGCCTTTATACTTACAGTGTCTCACACTGAGTATATTTTCACTCCGGTAATGAATATTCCTACTGTATTAGATATTCCTTGACCAGACATTTCTTGTATCTTGATCTGCCCCTTGTTGTAAATTTTGATAACTCTTATACGTGCGACTACAGAACTTCTTTTATCAGCAGGATGCTGTTCACATTTTTTTGTACTTTTGACTCTGCAGTGCGGGTATCCTCAGAACCTATTTTATAGTGAAATAGAAATATGTGGTCGATGTATCGACCTCCGGGATGAGATGTCCCACTCCTGTCTAAACACAAGCAATGTATACCACATTAGACACAGTCCTTTTTTTGATCAGAGTCCATGCATATTCTGGTTTGAGTGTCTAAATATTATTTAGCTTTTATGTCTGCATGAGGTGCAGACCTTTTCATATATAGTCATTGTGTTTATAGATGATTCTAATATACGAACTATTACACATAGTCGAATGATCGGCTCCTCCTGAACCTCTTCAGTGTGAGTGTGAAGTGACACTTTTGTGAAGGAAATTATTTAGACTGATAAGCAGAGAGGAATGACTCACTTTTTGTTAATTAGGGTATGATGATTAAATAATAATATATATTACTCATTATCAATTTTCTTTTCCGAGATAAAGGACTTGTTATAGTGGTGCACATCTTTTTGGGGAATATACCTCCTCTCTCTTTCCTCTCTCCTCTCACTCTTATCTCCGTCATGCCCAGTCAAAACTTTCTATCTCTCTTCATTATTACCTACCTCCTCCGTTATGTTATGTTTATTATTTGTTGTATATTTTATATATCAGATATATAGATGTTATAATAGATTTATAATATAAATTATATATTATTAAGATATAATTAAAAATAACAAATATTGATAATATTTCATTAATAGGTATTAAACATATGATTAGGAATAATTATGATTTTTATTAAATAAACAGGTTTATAAACTATTACATGAATACCAATAGAGATAAAAGATTTAAGCGATTATATGAATAAAAATAACATATAATTATATGATTTTGATAAATTTCATTATAATAATAATAATAACGTCACAATAATCAACAAATTATTAAAACACAATTAATATAAATTATCTTACTATAAAAAATGTATACATTTTTATGACATATTTGAGCATTATTATATTATAATCATTTCGGAATGCATCAGAAATGACGAATTTCGATCAATGATTATTATTTTTTTATATCTTAAGTTGGATTGTAATCGTCTACTATGAAAGTGCGATAAAGGCATAAGCAAGTCGATATAAGTTTTGAGTCTCGATTTTACAATCAATTTATTCCCTACCTTTCTCTAGCAACAATAATCATTGATTTTCTTCATAAGTTCCATAGAAGCATACATAAAAGGTTCTTTACAATACAAAAAATTTGTTGAAATATATATAAAATATAAATATATAATTAAAAATAGATAATAAGAAAGAGGAAGTTAAAAATCTAACAGGATTTAAAAACCATAAGAGGATATCTTAATAAGGAACTTCTAAAATTTCTTTTCTGTTGGCAATAATTGTGATGTGTTCAGATACTAGATACTTTGTGAACTCGATATGATTAATCTTGCAAGCAGACACACGCACCAGTCGCGTGTGGGATTCGTAATGTACCAGTGCTTAGAGTGAAGCTCCTAACACGAACTTTTTTATCTTTCTTTGGATTTTCAATGAATTGCGAAGTGATATAATAAAAACTCCAGGACTCACACCTATAACTGCACGATAAACTAAAATGAATTGGACCATGCATCTCCACCAATCACCGCAAACACAATAGTACTAAAATTAGTCCTACCACTCACGCACCGCCACCTCGCACCCCGCGTCGTGCCAATAAAGATTTAATTGGGATATGCTTGACATGAATGATTAACATAAAGGGATCATGTGATTGTTATCGTTTCATTTATTTCTTGGTAAATAATTCAAAGGTAATTGGAATGTTACCTAATAATTTAAGTTTGAAAGAAATATATATATTATATAGTATACAATAGATCTTTAATGTATTGTTAGTATTAATATAAAAACTTGATCATTAAAAAAACTTTTTAAGGTAACTATTTTAAAATTAACAATTCGCTCTTCTTCATGTACGTTTTATTTTGGTATATTGAAATTGCAATATTTATTTTACAAATGATATTATATCAATTTTAATTTTTCAGTAAAATGCTATGAATATAAACTCCGTAAAAAATCTCGAATTTAAGATTTATACCAAAGATTTTACATATAATATATTTATAATAATATGTTTTTTAGTAAAATTTAGGTAATTCAAATATACCCGTACCATTTATAGTATAAGTACAGTTCCTTAATCCATATGATGCCTGGGAAAAAAGAAATAGTGGAAAACCACCTGTCTAACGGTGAAAAAATAGCGTAAATTTATTTATTAAGAAGTATAAATGAATGATTGTTTACTTAAAAACAGGTATTCATATAAATTATATTACATAATGATAATAATAATGTTCAAATTAAAAACAGATAATATTTTTTGATATAAGTATATAAGAGATTTATTTCATTATAATTAAAAACGTCAATTTTAGACATAACATTCCTTAAAACTTATTAATATAATATATAATATTCATTTTTCTGCATTTTATTTATAGAAGTAAATAAATAGACAAGGTGTATATATTTTTATATAATTGAATATAATCAACATTTATTTTTTCATAAAATTATACTTGTCACATAAAGAGTCTGTGTTAAATAACTCAATTTTTTAATAAGTATATATTTATATATAGCGCCACAATATTATACAAAAATATTTTTCGAGAAATAATACGACATGAGACCACTCTCGATAATATTTGTTAGACAGCTTGTCCTCTCATAAAAAAACTGCCGCACACCTAATGTTTGTGCTCAAATAATTAAAAACTTAAATATTTTAAGTAGACATGCGAGTAGACAACAATAAAGACTGATGAATTTTATCGCACCAACCAGTGTGTGCACTTTTTTATAAATTTTCCCCAGTTTAGACCTAAATTCACACAGCATCCAACACTAATTAATAATTCAAGTGCTCATGCGAGTGCCTTATTTCCTTTCTTTCTAATTTTGCAGATATATTAGTTGATTTTGGTATAAGGTCATATTCTAGATGATATTTCATCATAGAATATGCCAAGATTCACTGACAGTTGCGTTTTTCATTCTTGTGTATCATAGTTGGAGTGATATAAGATTGACGTTCATTTAAAATAAATAACTTATACAGTTCATTTCAGCAAATGGTACAATTCTACAAAACACTATTCATATTTTATTCGACATAATTTCATATGCTATTCTCAGCTTTCTGTATTCATCATTCTTCACTCCTTTTTTCCGAGGAGATCTGTGCAAGTTACAAATTAATGTGAGGAGGAAGTCGCTCTAAACTTTCTCTGTAGGCAATATTTTTTGGCTGAATAATACGGCAGCTTGCCCAGATAGTATCATTTCTCGAATGTCATTCCAAGATATCTCTTTACCTATTAAAATCGAAGATATTTTACTTTGATAGGCTACTAATTGCTCTCGAGCTGCTATAATCCAGATTCGGATATGAAACCCTTGCGGCTCCGTTCATTTCTCTCTAATTCAATTATTGGAGCTTTCTGATACATAAGATGTGCAAATAGGATCGTCTTATATTTCCACAAAAGTGACTTCATGGAGACATTTAATGGCGTAGCAATTTTGTCGGAAAAGTACATCTTGTTTAGTAATAATATTTATAGGTTTTGGAGATTATTTTGGATTTATTTTATATTTCTGAGATTTTTCTACTATTTATCTTTTATTTGATTATATTTTTTTTATTTTGTTTGGGGTATCATATATGGGATTGTAAACAAAATTAGCAGACACATATAATAAAGATTATACGCATAAAGTGAAAAATTTTTTCCCAAGTGTCCTCACGTCAGATTACATATACCTTCAAGTTAATTTTATTAAAGCACCTATTTGAACACTACGATATTAAAAATTATACATTCTTCTTATTGGGCATCTTATAGCACCCTTTTTTGAGTGCCATTCTCGCCATTTGTTCACTCGGAATACAATGGCACCTACATTACTTTATTCAGAGAGTGTCTGCAAACTCCACAGTATACATTCAATTCGGGAGGATATTACTTGTTTTTTACGACATAAATTACCTAATAATATAATTTTCATACTAAATAGCATATAGATTCAGCATAATGCTTTTTCGGCGGGAATTGGAAAATGTTCTTCGTACTCATTCCTGTGTTAAGACGATTCTAAATCTTGATAATGTGCGCAAAACCTATTGTGCAATGGTATCTTCTAGAATAAATTATTTTACTGTTATGTTTTTTTTGAGGTTATGGTTAAAATGTATTTTTGTGTTTATGTTCTCTATTAACAACATACAGGGTTTGTAATCTCGATGCATATATAAATACGAGCATAAGTCTTCATGGATTTTTCGAGCAATGATAGATTGACCTCCTCTCAAGTCATCACATCCTTTTTTCTCCATTGTACTTCTGAAGTTTTATGTTTGTTGTTTGAAGATTCGATTAATATGATGTCTATCCAGGACCAGTTGAAACATTTGAATGTCGCCTATATCTTAAATTCTTATTAGATGTGGGCAACATCATCTCCATCGTTATAATATTCAATTTAACACTGTATTTGCTTTGTGAAAAGTGCGCTTGTCTACACTGCTCTAATAAAATTATTTTAAAATTCTTTCTCTTGTTCCATATCATTCCACATACTATTCGAGTTGTTTTCTTACTGACATTTTCCACCTGATCAAATTACTTTCCATCGAGAAAAAAAAAGGTATTAGAACTCTATAGAAAGAACAATTCGAGCCTGAAATCGTAAATTTAATCGACTTGTGAAAGAGCTTTTACTTTCGCCTGCTGTAATTTGTAGTTGAGAATTTCATATTTTGCCGTATCACAGGTCTTGTTAACAAAGATTTCTGAGGCAGATATTTGTGTGCAAACCTCCTGGTGTTTATTCCATCTAGTTATTTTGCATGTCTTATTGATATAGAGCGTTCTTCCTCGGCAAGCTGATTAATCTGTAGTGTTACTCCAAAATCAATGAAATGCAACTGTCTATCAACAACGCTCCGAAGGGCAAATCTAACAGTAATGCACAACACCATAAGAGATGCGATCAGTGTGTATTGCCCTGTGCAACGCCCAGTGCCTAGAATCAGGTAGTTACGACAATAAGCTGTTTTTCAGTCTACTCTGTCCACTAAGTTGTAAGTTTTTTCTAGTGAAGCATCATACAATTGTTTGGCCATCAATTTCGAAGTAATTCCTTCAACTATTAGGACCTCAAGCTAAATTCTACGACTATATACATTTCTTCCTTTCTTTGCTTCCATAATTATCTCGATCTGCTTCGATTTTCTAGCTTCTCTGCAAGAGCTTATTCTAAATCAACTGTTCCTATGTTAGCCACGTCTACCTTTCTCTTGCTTTTAATTGCTAGTGGAAATATATTTATCGTTACACGCGTAATCCTTTGCAGTGACCTTTGTGTAGCAAATATCAAAAAGCGAAAATTTAAACTTTTGCCTAAAGATTCTGGAAATTTATGTTTTTGTGAAACCTGTGGAGATGCAATCTCTTTGTGTGGATTTCTGTATTATCTTTATAACCTAATACAATAGCAACGGACGCATCTATTTAAAAGTAACTTATGGTCGGTTTTAGCATTTTGTTGGAATGCTTGTTCTATGCTCAAATGAACGTATTGCATTAGAATAACAAAACTACATGCTCTTCTTAACCGTGTTCTTTTTCCAACGGGAATAGAATACACACTCCTGCCTTAATATCTTCTCTACTTGATATAAGTTATCGTGTATCTTATCACTAATATGAATTGATCTTGTTGTTCACCAATGAGATATAAAACACTTTTTTTACGGAGCTCAACAGTACTAATGAATAGAGACGAAATTTTTATATACCAAGAGCAGGTGACACATAACGTGTCCTTTGTAATCCCACTGAGCTAAACAGTAACCAACAACAGAGTTGCAATGTGTGCTAACTTCCTCAGGCCATACTACTAAATACGTTGTAATTTTTTCTGATTAATTTGTTGCTCGAGGTTTTCCTAGGTCCAGCAACTAAAATATGCAATGTAGGCATTATCAATTTGAAAAAACATGAAAATCGAACCCAAAAGTTACATATTATATTACATGTAATATATATATATGTTCACATTTATTTAGTATTATAATAATATAATTATTCTATTTTTTATATTATATATATATATAGATATAGTTATAATATAATTTAGTAAAATTGAGTGATTATTTTATAATTCCACATTATATATTATATATATATAATCCCGTACCTTGCATAATCGGGCTGAACGACCTCAGAGTGGCAAGTAAGTGCTTGAGTTCAAACCCTTTCGTCCATAATGCCTTGGCTAAGAATTACCTAGAGTAGTTCCTCGCTCCTAGTACGGACTTCTCTTTGAGAGGTTTGATAAAACTGTTAGTTATATTCATATTTTATAAACTTATGCACGCAATTTAAAATCAAGTAATTAATATTAAGTATACCAGATAAAATAATATATAGCTAGTATATAAATATTTATATATAAATACTAATAGTTTTTTAGATATCAAAATTATTTATCTCTTATTACTTATTGAACGTTTTAATATAGAATAATATATATTTTCATATATAATATAATAATTATATTATATGTTATTATTATATTATATATATATATAAAATTTAAATACACAAATAATTATATATATTTCATTTAAGTTATAGTTGTATAGTAATAACGATATACCTGTTATTAATACTTAATATTTATTATATATATATAATATATAAAGGGTATTACATAATAATAAATAATATTAGTTAAAATTTTATACTTATATATAAATTAATAATATTATTATATATAATATATACTATACTATGTATTCATAATATTAATAATATTATTATATTAATTACTTAAATTTTATTACATATAATAATATACATATTAATTAATCCTAAAGTAATCTTCTTTAATAATATAAATGCGTTCTCCCTCTGAATACTATTTTTTTCCTATATAATATAATCTTCTTTAATAAATATTAATACATATATATATTATATTATGGTAAATGTATAATTATTTGAGATGATAAGTATATATTTTTCTAACTAAGTTTAGTTAATAGGCAGATATTAAGAATAAAAATAATTTGACAAAAATATTGGCAAATTTGTGTCTATGAATGACATACCTCTCAGGCTTTATTGAAATTACTAATATATGACTCTAATTTAGTGTATAATAGTTAAATATTTGTATTTTTACATAATAATTTATTATATATAGATATATAAAATAATAATATAAGATATAATCTATACTATATATATATAGTATATATTTCATTATATATATATAAACCATATATAAATATTAGGCTGTGCTAGCTGAAGAAAGAAATTTTAAGAAATATTTCAGCATTAGGAGAATTTTTTTTAAAACTTTTTTTACAAAGCTTGGAAGCCACACACGGCCAGGATAAATAATTAATGAATTATATTAATATTGTTATATCAGCAAAAAAGTGTATAATTATATGTAATTAAAATTATATTAATGAATAAATTTAATATAGAGTATTTGATATATCTATATACATTTTATATATATATCTCCTATAACTTTATATATATATGTATTATTATAGATATATAAATTGTTTTCAATCTATTATTAACTATTTACAGCAAAACTATGAATTAGAAAACTATAGCATTCTCAAAAGTAAATTTTTAAAATTTTCGGGAGGGATTCTAGCCCCCAAATTACACCTACCGGTCTTCATACCTTTTTCTCGGTCAGTCAGTTGTGATAAACGCATGTATATTTTAGAATTATCAAATAAATTTTAACTACCTTTAAATAAATATTATCAGCTATATAATTGCCACGCACCAAAATATCCAAACATGTCCTTATGTATAGATTACTCAAAAATTTTATATTAAGTAACGTTATCTATTATACTTTATCACTATTATTACTAGAATATTATTATTTTACCTATAAAATGATTCAATATATACATTCAATATATATATATATAATAGTTATTAAGATTTCCCTTAAAATTGAGTTTTTACTATTAATACTATATAATTTATTATAGTTATATATAATATATGTATAGGTAATAATTACTACTAAATTATAAATTGAAAAAATTTATAATAGTTCTTAAGGAAAAAATCATAATTTTATGATAGTTTAACTAATAATAATTTTAAGTAAATCCATCAATACAATATTATAACTCTGCATAGAATAAATGCAGATTCTTTAGATCAATTCGACATGAAAGATATACTATTATTATAATGTTATACTATCTCCGAAAAAAACTTAATTTATATTATACAATACTATCTATATTGAATACTTTACCATTCTCACTGCTGTTATTACTTTTCCGATGGAAGATTAAAATCTTATTATACACTTTAGGAAACGTGCGTGAATACTCTCGATAACTAGCAAAAAAAAAACTAAATACAAATTGTTTATAATAGATTTTAATTAGCTTATTAATTGATAATTCGATTTTGAAGATCTTGTTTTCAGCACGTGTTTTATCTTATTTTTCTCCATATGGTTAACTATTTACATAATTAAATAATAATTACTGTATATATATACCTATATTACAATTCTTTTAGATCTATCCTTTAATATTATAGTCATTAATAATATGTATTTTAATAAATAATTAATATTTATGTAAATATTACAATTTCACTATAGGTTAGCAGGTGAACCGAGTTACTTTAAAATGTTTTTAGTTGATATTTTTATTTCAAATCATGAACAAACGATATCTCGGTTCGATCAAACATTTAGAGAATAAAATCTCAATTTGGTAATTTTGTGTTATTTAAAATTTTGAGACTCAAACCATTTCATTTATATATTATTATATATATATATATAATATCAAATATTAATATATAATGTTTTCTATTCTAAAGTAGGCTTTTTGTTTTTATAATACTTATAATCGTAATTATATATATTTTCTATACTTAATATATTCTATAATATAATGAATATATGTATATGTAAAATATAAATATAATATATATTATACATCTATAGTTAATATGATATATGTATAATTTAAGTCTTTATATAATAAATATTAACATAGTGATATTTTTTTTTATTTTTTTTTATTTTTTTGTAATTATTTTTTTTTTATAGTTCATCAGATATTTAGAGAATAAAATAAATATTTATAGTATAGAATTATTAAAGAGCTGTTTCGATCGTAATGAAAGTACAAAATGTATACAAAAGTAGAAAAATGTTGTTATGTTACCGGTTTGGCTTCTTATTATTCTATATTATATGTTGTGAAGTTTAGTGACTAATATTGATAAGTAAATTATTTTATAATTATAAGATACGGAGCACTGCTTTTACTTAGACAAGATATCCTTTTAAATACCTCAGCAACCAAAAGGAAGCTTGTTCCCAACGGTCTAGGGAAGGGAATGGATAAAGGGTGAGTATTAAATACAATTTCATTTGTGAGTATTCGTCAAAATTCTTTCTAAGACGGATTATCTTATTGATCAGTCTACATTTTTCTGACATAATACTACTGGGAAAAAACCTATCATTTTGTCGCATTTAGGATCCCAAGCCCTAAAATTACAACCAACGAAAATTGTATCAAAAAAATATAACTTCATATCAATTCATGTGCGTTATTTTAACATCACTGCTCTTTAAATATATCGTTAATAATCGTACTAGAGATAATACTAATATAATGTTTGTACCCTACCATTAAGAACTGTTGTTTACATTACATCTCTGATTATTTATAGATATGTCCGATACATCCAGAGACTCAGCTATTATAGCGGATTTGTAATTATAATATTCGTGAGATTGTGTGAGCGTTTTTATTATTAAATGAGTTAAATAGGGATGAATAGCACATGGATATGCATTGTACTTTTGGTGAGTACTGTTAATGTTATTAAATAGGTATCGGAAAGATACCTTATGTTTATATAAATTCTCTCTCTTTATGCAGCAGCTCAATAAGGTTCAAAACGGATTGTAATGTCCATTTAGGTTCTGACGGAAAAGTAAGGAGGAAGGTTCCATAAGTTTTTCATAATGCTCTGCTTCTATCGGTGTGACCATATTCTCGCATAGTAAAATACTTATTCAATTTATCTACTCTCACTTTCTTCTTTTTGGTAATGAAATATATATCTATATTATTATAATTATGATAATAATATTAAATTATACTTAATAATAATATATATATTAGTGGAATTAATATAATATTATTCTTAATTATGAGTAATAATAAAATATTTAATAGCTCATTATATATATATTTAATAGATTTTCATAATAAATAACAGATAATATAATTTTTAATTTTTTATCCATCTAGAGTTTGCATCATTAAAGTTGCTTAAATTATACTACCGTAATCAGAAAAACTACATTTTCTCTAAAATTTCCTTAACTTCGTGTTCATTATTATCTAGGTATTAATTAATACAAGAATAGTACCCACTACATTGGCCCACATGATATAGATATAGTCGAGAAGGTACCCATACTACATATGTGTATGATCAACAGTAGAAAAGGCAAGTAAAATTTCACGAGGAATCTCTGCCTTATTGAAACTATAGTAAAGAGTCCAAGTAATAGATAAAATGCATCGTTTTCAGAAATACCTCTTTGAAACAAGTAGCGAGTTCCAGCTTTACTGTCCTACGATTCTTTGCATCTGCAATGTTACTTCAACATTCTCAGTAGTTATGTGGGAAGCATCTAATAAATCTTGTCTTACAGTGTCCGCTGTACCACGATGACCTTCCACCGCTTTTAATTTTTTTTTTCAATATGATTCAAACACTACAACATATCTATGCTTTTAGAATGAAAATCATTTGCCTCATATTCAAGTAATGGAGAATCCTTATCTGTCAGAATATTATAGATAATAAACTGAAACTTTACCACAGCATAGTGTAGCTGAAAGACAATTTTTCTTATTGCATTGTCACCTTCTACTGATAGCCATTGGGGTATACTTCCTTCGATGAACAGATTAACGAAAGAAATTGATTATATCTTTTTTTGTAAGAAATTGTGTTACTTAATTCTGAAACACAATTAAAATTGCTCTGAACAAGATTCAGCTTGTGATTGCACAGTTAAAGAGCAGCGCTTTCTTATACTTCACTGGCAAATTTGAATCCCAACATTTTTCCCAGCTATAGTTGAACGACCATCATTTGTCCAACACATTTGTCTACATCAAAATCTTCATTCTGTAGAAAGTTATTTACTGTACTGACACTAGTTTTCGTGTATATTGCAGTCAACTCCAAAAACCCGAGAAACTCTTCACGACCTGCCTTTTTTTGTTCGTCAAAAAACAGAAATAAAAACTATTGACGCAAAGTTGTGAGCAGGGTTGTGGAGTCGGAGTCCGAGTCGCGGAGTCGCGGAGTCGGGGAGTCGGTAATTTTGAAGAGAATGGAGTCGGAGTCGGAGTCGGAAATTTTTATATTATTTGTGTGGAAGTGTTTCTAAAGTTACTTGTGCCTTTTATATATTTTGTCATTAATTATTAATTTTATATTCAATTATTTTTTATTAATTTAATTAAAATTTTTTTAATTATTATTAATATTTATTTCTTTTTTAATTATTATTATTTAAATAATTATTACTTTATTAATTATTTTTCAATATTAATTATTAAATTATCTGTTAATTCTGGTATTTGACTTTGTTGCATTTCTTTCTTGTTTTGAATATATTTCATTTATAAGTTGTTCATGGATAAGGTGAGCAGTGTAATAAGTTTGTTTTATTTTGGAGGTTCACCGAAGTGAGAGTGTCATGTGTTTTTTGATTTACTATGTAATGTATTTAATACTGTTGCGTTTAGAGAAGTTTTCACGATAAAATATAGATTTGGATTGAAGTAGAGGGAGCGAATGGGGAATGTAAGATCTTGATACAGGATTAGAATTGACAGGTTATTAAATTTAGAATGAATGAGAGGTTATTGTAATACGTTGGAGGTTTAGTTCGAGAATGAGAATTAATTGGATAGAGTATTAACGAGAGAAGGAGATCTGCAAGGAAGAGCAGAGCGAGGGAACAACTAACATACAACGTGTTTTGGCACAAAATTAGAGAGGTTAGACCCATTTTCAGAATCCTTATGGAGAGGAGAAAGTAGTTGAAGTGAGGAGGAGAAGACGAGAGAGCGTTTTTTCTTAGTATGTGGTAGAAATTATCATTGCTATTGTTTGTGTTTTAGTGTATAATAAGATTGCATATAATATAGAATTAATGAAGTTGTGTAATTTATGGTAAGAGAATGAAAATCTTTGAGGTGTGTTGTTGTTGTTTTTTGAGCTGTAAAATATTGCTATGTGTACTATTTTTGTTTTGTATTAAACAATATTTGATAAATCTTTCCCTCTTCTTAACTGATGAATTATAAGTTCTAATAGTTGGTTGTGATAATTTATGAGTTGTAATAAAGCTTTTGTGTGGTTGTGCTGTTAAAACAAATTAAAATTGATGAAAAATGTGTAAAAAAAAAAAAAAAAAGAGATGAGAAAATAACAAATAAAATATGTAGAAGAGAGAGATGAAGAAGAGGAAAATGTGAAAAAAAAAAACTTTGGAAATCGATTGTTATTTTGATTATATACAGAGATTTTTTTATCTATTCTATAATCCAAGAAATAGTAAATTTTTTATGATTTTTTATTTTTTTTTACGAGATAATGGACGTTAAATTTTTTATCTAATTTCAAAATCGCGTGCCTTTTTAAACTCAAAAAGTTCCTGTTAGTGTGTGTGTAACTGTTTAATTATTCGATTATTAATTAATTTAGTTTCCTGTGTGTGTGTGTTGTGTGTACGTGTGATTTATATGTGTGTGTGCTGTGTGAGGAATATCTGAATTTTCACTTGATATCAAAATCCATTGACCCAGTAGATCCAGCTGATGTTATTATATATTTAGATTTTAGCAAAGCCCCATGTAAGGGTGATGCAGAAGTTATCTTAATATGTCATAGGTGGTGTGGTGTATGATTGGATTATAAGAATGGTTGTGATGGATAAATAGATGGCAGTGTTGTATTTACTGTAATGACATAAGCATCATGCAGGAACATAGTGAAGAGTGGTGTTCCGCAGGGTTCATTGCTTGGGTCACTTTTGTTCTTTGTATATATAAATGACTGGGACATTCTCGATAAGCCCACGTGACTTCTTACTGTCTCTATTTCACCATGTTTCAATGTTTCTAAAATAAGTTTATTCGCGATATGAGGGAATCAAACACTTGATGATTTACTAATTTAATTTTATTAATGTCTTAATGTACAGTATTTGCTCTGCTGTTTGAGCTATGAAGCTGGGCATGTGTCGAGAACGAAGGAGGCACTTATGCTAATGAAACCGGGTGCTTATTGCTAATAAAACAGGGCTTATGTTAATTGAAGCAGGATTTTATTTAAATGAAGTGGGGCTTATGCTAATGAAGTTCGGGTTATGCTAAATTCAAATGAAAAATAATCTAACTGTTGGGCAAAGTATATATGTCATACTTTTCCCAGATGGTTCAACTTTCCTATCAAGTGTCGATTAAAGACCATAGTTTGTAAGGACGTCGACCTCTCCCTTATTAGGCCTTTGTAAAAAGGGTGTGTTCATAACTGTTACTGTTACCAATAAGTTAAAAAAATAAACGTATTTTGTTTAGCACATATTATTTACCTTATTTTATCTTTTTCTTCTTTTTTTTCTTTCTTTTCTTTTCTTTTCTTTTTTTTTTATTTGTAGAGATCTATTGGCCTGAATAAATAATTTAAATTCAAGAGTTTTGACACAATGGTTTGAAAAAAATACCGCATTGTAAAACAAAAAAAAAGTTATTATATTTTTTATTTATGTCAAGTGTAATATTGATTCTTTATATAATATACCCGTATATATATATATATATAATATATATTATTATATATATTTATTTATAGATATAATCAATATATATATATATATTATAATAGATATATTATATATATATATTATTATATATCTATATAATGAACAAATAACTTTTACATATGTATCTACTATGTAGCTTATTATGTATTCATTATTTTTTTATTTATATATATATATATTAATTAACTATTATATTAATTATATATATATATATATAATATATATATATATATATATTATATAGTATTTATAATATATATTATATATATATATATATATAATAATATATATATATATATAATATATTTATTGTTTTTTTTTGATATATAATTCTTTTTATATTATTATTATTATTTATTTATTATTTATTATATTATTTATTATATATTATTATTTATTTTATTATTTTTATTATTATATTATTATTTATTAATTTAATTATATATATTATTATTTTTATTATTTATTTATATATTTTTTTTTTTATAACAACTTTCAGGGTTTGCAGGAGAGGATCACAGTGACTTCATGATCCAGTTTGTTATATTTTCATTAAACCTTCAAAGTATTTTGACCTTATGGGATGCCCCGATTTCATTCTCTTTCTAACGTCTTCTGGTTTTCGTTCTGGTGATCATGCATCCTGCAGTCCTCCAAACAGGATTTATTCTTTGTAAAGTAAGCAAGCGCCTACCAGCATCCTCGCAATGTCAAAAAGAATTTTTTTTTTAAAAAAAAAAAAAAAGCGTCCTGTTTTTTATTAATCGGTCTTTTTATATTAAAACAGTTTGTATGGACTCCTCGAAAAATATTCTTTTCTTAATATAAAAATCAATTGATAAGTAAATTTTTTAAGAATGTGCAAAGGAGAAAATCCACGAATTTATAATAATAATAATATAATAAATAATTAATATAATAATTATAATAAAATAATAATAATAATTAATTGTAATATCCCTTTTTACTATTTGTAAGGATTGTTTTTTGCGATTTAACACTTTGTTGGCAAAAAAAAAAAAAAAAAATAAAAAAATTGAGAAAAGAAAATTGACAATCTATACAAAAGATAATTATAAACTAATAATAATAATAAAAAATGAAATAAGAATAATAATAATAATAAATAATAAATAATAATAATAATAATAATAATAATTAATAATAATATATAATAATAATTAATATAATGATAATATTAATAATATTATATTATATTATATAATAAATATAAATACACTATAATAAATAATAATATTCATTAAAAAATAATAAAAATATTATAATATAATTATAGAGTTATGGTATATGAAATAATATAAAAATATTCAATTTCAGTATCTAAAATGAAAATTTTTTTAAAAAAGGATTTGTTCTAGAATCTTATTATTATTAGAGGCCCTTTATATTATACAATATTTCGCATCTACTATACTTCAAGGCTTATTACCCGATGAATTATCCTCGTATTATATATAAAACTTAACTCTATATTGATATGAAGTATACATATAAAATTTTGTTTATTTTACAATATAATATATAATTTTAAATTTCTAAATAAAATCAAAAACAATTTTTCAATAACGAAATTTAACATTTCAATTTTTTATCTCCAAAATGTAAACTTAGAATATAAAAATAGAAATAAAAAAAAAAACAATAAAAATAATAAATAAAAAAAAATAAAAAAATAAAATAAAAAAAATAAAAAAAAAAAAAAAAAATAAAAAAATATAAATAAAAAAAAAAAAAACAACAAAAACAAAAAAACAAAAACATAAAAATAAAAAAAAGAAAAAAAAAACATAAAAAAATAAGAACAAATCAATAAAAATAAAAAACATAAAAAAAAATAAAAAAAAAAAAAATAAAAAAAACAGCAAAAAAAAAGAAACCAAAATGAAATAAAAAAATAACTAAAAAAAAAAAAAAAACTAAATACAAATAACAAGCCGAAAAAAAAAAAAAAAAAAGAGAAAAAAAAAAAAAAAGATTCGCGAGCTGGTGAGAAATTCACAAAACAAAAATTACATTATTTTTCAAAATACAACTTATTATCAGCGAATAACTTATGTTTACCACCAAAAACATTAAATATTTAAAATTATATTCAAGCACTTATTCATTTTATTTAAATATTCACATCAAGGCCTAAACTTCTTTTTATTATATGTATACTGCTATGCATATATTCTCTCAAAAATTGCAAATATATTGAATTAAGATTTTTTTTATTTAAAATACAAAACTGAGGCATATATTACAACCGTTAGAGAGGGGATTTGTGTTCCATTGTGTAATGCTCCCATATTTTTTCTGGGTTTACACTTTTTACCACTGTATGCTATTACGGGTTCTATAAAGTGTTAATTGTGTAATCCCACATAAGAGGAATTACGTCCTACTTTTATCTGTGCTTTTAACATTTGCCTCTCTCTTTCGACTCTACCATTTTTTAAAACATGATTTTATCCTTACCCGCTAGGATGCTCCAGGTTATTTTTTATGTTTATTTTTTTATTTTAACATCTTCATAATGAGTTTTTAGGGCACGCGAACAGTATGGTTAAGGTTTCTATATGAATTTTTTTATAAAGTCATTCGAACTCTCAAATATGACAAATTTAATAATTCAACTATTTAAATGTACTTTTAATATTAAATGTTGTTATTTTTCATTATAATATGGGTTTGTAAATATGATGATATAATAGAAATTGAAGGAATATGGAACTCCATATGGGAAGCTCACTGATACACATCTTTTTTATTTAGATTGTTAGTTTCATTATTAAATATTAAAAGGGAGTTATCTCATGATTAGTTTAAACATGTTTGGATTAATCGACTTATTCAAATAGTTATTTGTTTATTTTTTATATTTTTATTTTTTTTTTTATTTTTCATATTATTGATATAAGTGTGAGTGGAGAACATGTGTTAACATGTGTTTTTCTAAACTTCCTTTAACCCTTAGGATAATGACTATTGTTTCTTTAATCTTACCATTGATGAGTTGATGCAATACGAATTTAATTAAAGCTCCCAGATTTTCCAACAATTATCATAGAAATGGAGTCGGAGGGAAATTCTGTGTTAGTTTTAATTTAATAAAATGATAAAAAATTCTATCGTAGATATGTTTTGTCTACTCTATTTCTAAATATATAAAATAATATTTAATTTAAGTATAGGACGACCCCCCAATTAATGTATTATAAATGTACTGTTGGGTCTGATGTCAATGTAATTAACTAGAGTGCCAGTCTATAATTCAAGGCTGCATCTCATAATTAATTTATGTTAAAGCGGAATGATTAGCCTAAAGTTATACAAGGACAAAATTATTGTATATATTAAGCGGACTCTAATTCTTATTTCTAGACTCATTGTCCCTAATATAAATATTTTCTATACTGAAAAATAAATAAAATTATTTCAGCAGAAAGTAATTAGATAAAAGAACTTGTAGCAAAAAAAATGATTTTTTAAAAAATTTAATATAATTATAATAATATAATAATAATAATAATATAAAATAAAATAATAATAAATATAATATAATAATAAAATATAATAATATAATAATAATTAATTAATAATATATATACAGTAATAATAATAAAAATACGTAATTAAAATAAAAATAATAATAATATAATAATAATAATAATCATATATAATATATTATAATAATTATATGAATAATAATTAATGATAATAAATAATATAATATTAATAATAATATATATAATATAATATAATATAATTAATATTAATAATATAAGTTATGAAAGTCAAATTCATGCAAATTTTATGAATTTTTAAATATAATTTTTCAAGTGTAAATTTCTCGAAATATAATCGCATCGATATCTATATAAATGTATAAATGCACTCACTATCAGAAATTTAATATATATATATATATATATAATAGATATATATATTATATATTATATATATAATAGTATAATATATATATATATATATTTTTTATATTAAATACTTATACAATATAGTTGACCATAGTATAGATAAATATTCGGCAATTATTGCCCTTTGAGGAAAATATTATTTTTTTAAACTTACCTCTCCTTATTAGCCGTCCGATGAACCCAAAGCTACTTTATTTGTGTAAGCTCCGCCACTTTCGGTTCTTTCGTTCGGATTATCACAAATTGAATAAAAAACAGAAAGTGAGAATTATGGAATTAAAAAATAAATATGACGATGTTAGTACTTAATTAGTACTTAATGCGATGGTCAAAAGCAAAAGAGAAAGAATTTTCATTTTTTTTAATTTAATATATTATATATGTACAAATTATATTATATAATATATATATATATAATATAATATATATAATATATATATATATATATATAAACTATAATATATAATAATATAATTATAATTATTAATATATGTATAACTATTATATATATATATATATATAATATAATAGTATATATTATATAAATAATATATATATTATATTATTATATTATATATTCTAATATATATATATCTATATTTATAGTTATATATAATAGTATCAATATATATATACATATATTATAATAATGAATAATATATAAAAAAATATTATAATTATATTATTATATATATATAAAATAACGTTACGTAATAAATAATAAATAATAAATATATAACTATATAAATATATAATAATATTATATATATAAATATAATAATATATAATTAAAAATAATAATATAAAATTAGATATAATATATATATAATATTATAATTAAAAAAATTAAATATAATACTATATATATTATAATAATATATAATATATAATACTATATATAATCAATTATATATTATTATATATATATATGGATTATATCATTATTGGATTCAATAGCTCTTTTATATACTAAAATAATATATATATATAATATGAGTAGTTTAAAAGGCTTTAAATTTATGATTATATAAGTCTGAAATCACACCAGAGACGAATGTCACTACAACGAAAAACTCTAAAGATTGGCGAACTTTTTAAATATATAATATAATATATCTAATATATATATAATATATATATATATATATTATAGTATATTATTAATATATATAAGTATATACTATATAGTATATATATATCATATTATTAATATAATTATATATAATAGTATATTATTGTACATAATATAATATAATATACTTACTATAATAAATAATAAATATATAATATAAAATGTATTTACTAAACTTAGAAAATTTTTTCTTAAAATAATAATAAAAATTAAAAATTATTTAGTAAACTCTTTAAAATTAATAATAAATTGCTCCTAATATATATATAATATAATAAATATTATAATAATAATATCAATAATATATAAATCAAATAAATATAAAAAAAATTTATAAATAATATATATACTATATATATATAATATATACTAATATAATATATATATTTATAGTAACGTATCAAATATATATATATATATAATTACTTTTGTTTTTAACCCTTTGGCTGCGTGTGAGCATGTTAGATTATTTTTTTTTTTTTAATATTCTATTGCACTTTGAATTCCGACAACATTTTATTAATAAATTATTTTAAAACAAAAATCATATATTATCCTATATATCTAAAATATCAACTTTCTTCTGTATTCGCAAATAAATTTTTCTGTATTACTAACAATTAGTGTCGAAACAGTTTAGACAATGTAAATTTACGACATGATTATAAAGCATTTTTCGTTACCTTTATTTTGGAAGCCTCATACTATATTACATCTTAGTTGTTATACTTACCAATATAGTGTCTTTTGATGCAGTATTTATCAGATTTTTTATATCTCAAATATCATCTCTCTAAATAAAGAGAATTCTTTTTTAAATCCAAGTGACTCATCATAATATTATTATTGAATATTGTTATAAAATTAAATAAAATAAAATTTAAAAAAGCACATTGTAAAAATAGTGTTTATATATATTGCACTCTAAAAATCTATTAAATGGTATTATCTGCCTCCCCCTTACATAATTAATAATTATCTACCTCAATAAACAAACTACCCTTAAATTTTCTATCATAGAGGAACCAGGGTATTAATTAAATATTCTCAATAGTCATGAATATCTACCATTAATATGAGTATACATTATAAATATATCTAATTATTATATTAAAATATAAGTTATTTTAAACTAGTGAAATATTTTTTATATATGTGATATATATTACAATAGTGTAATAGTGATAATAATAACCTAAATAAAATAGTTAAGTTACTTAATAACTTTGTATTATTTATTATATATATTATAATTTTATATATAATATATATAACTATATAATAATATATATATCTTAGTGTTACTTTTTATGCAAAAAATAAATATATTTTGGATTTATGCCTTTTTATTATAATCCTTTCCTCTTGGGGTCTAATTTTAATTGTTTAGTACCTTTGGCAGTTTTTAAACCAATAATTAATATCAATAATTATAATATAATTAATTTTAATAATAATTAATAAAAATAAAATAATAATAATATTTAATTAATTAAAAAAAATATCATATAAGGAAATGATTCATCAAAATTATTAAAGTTTGTAATTGATTTTTAAATTTGTTATAAAATTTCTTCTAAAAACAATATAAAAATTTAATAATAAATACAAATAAAATTATAAATGTTTTTAGTATCAATATAGTATATATTATCTATTCAACTTATAACATTGTGAAGAATTTAAAAACTTCAAGTAACTGTTATTTAATAGAAGCCACTGCAACGCACAAGAAAATCACAAGACAAGTATAGAAATTCATAAATATTTTTGAACATGACCCGAGATGCGCGTAGGAACTACCATTATTTATACTAGTGAAAAAAAAAAACAAAAAAATAATGTAAAAAAAAAAAAAAAAATTGACTACATCGTTGCGTAATTTACCTGATTTTTATTTGCTGTTATTTTTTAGTTATTATTTTATTTACCTTAAAATTCATTATTAATTTATATTTTATATGTTGAGAGAGAGAGAAGAAGATGAGACATTACTAGCATGAATTATTGTATAAATGATAATCTGGTCGGGATGACTCTTTATGAGAGAAGAGAGGAAGAAGAAAGAGGACGAGAATGGAAGAAAATATCTGCAGGAAGAAAGATATAATTACTAGACGTAAAATGGTTAGAGGAGAGAGAGCGAAGTTGAAAATAGATGAATGAAAAACCCGAATTATTATACCGGGTCGGGTACCGGTCCATGTATGGGGAAGGGGGGGCTCAGAGGACAACCAATCACGGCTGAGTTGTGGTTTTTGAGAAGAAGAGAGAACCCAGAATGGGAACTGGTGGGTGGACGCTAAAGAATCACGAGTGAGAGAGAGAAGAGAGAAGAGAAAGACTTTATAATATAATATTAGTAATCTATCTCATACGAACCAATATGATAATTAATCATAATATATAATAATATAATATATATATATATATATATATATATATATATGTATCTAATATATATATATGATATATATAATAGACACTTTATTCGCGTGCGGGAAAATGAAAAAAAGAATAGGTTAACAAGCCAACTTTCGTTGTGTATTATAACACTCTCGCCAATGATTTAATATTTTCTGGGCATAATTTAAGTGAATATCAGGGTTTTGTATCTGGGAACTATTATTTTTCATTTTCTTCTCCTCTTATGAAGAAGATTATTAAGTGTAAATAATTTTTCTCATGTATAAAGAGAGAAATATTAAATATATAATATATTATATATATTATAGTAGTATATATATTAATATAATTATATATTATAATATATAATATATATATATATTTATAATTTATATATATATATATAATATATATATAATATATTTACTGTATAGTTATATATTTAATTATAAGTTATATAATTAATAGATTAGTAGATAGATATTGATATCATAGAGACCAGCATCCGATAATGAGCACATGTAGTAAAATTCTAATAATTATCACATCTCTAACAGCGCTACAAGACCTAGATAAAATAAAACTTTATGTGATCTTTGTTATCATATACATCTATATAAAAAACTTTAAAAAATTATTGTAGTCTAATAATTTATTAAATTAAACACTTTAAATATAGTATCATCTTAGGTCTTCCTTCGTATGTTCTTAGTACCAATACTTTTCCTACACTAGTACCCGAGTTTGAATAACCAAATAATTGTTTTTTTTATCAATGCTTCTGGAGCGAAAAATGCTATCTTTTTTTATTGTCTTTTCTTGGGGGTTCGAGGCCGACGGAGTTGGACAGGCACGGTGGGCGAAGATCCCCCACCCCGTCGTTCCCGGTAGATGCGACACAAACCGGACTCTGTCATTCTTTGTGGATTTAACCCTTTTCGGTTGTAGATATATTTAATTAATTATTATCATCATATTATATATTAATATTATTCATCTTTATCGTTTATTTCAATAAAAAAAATTCGTGATACAATTTGACAACTTTGATCGTGCTCACTAGATTAGTCTCTGACTTAGAGTCCTTCGAGTGTTCTTGCTAAAAAACCGATTAATATCATATACAGTGTGATTTTTAATAAAACATAATTTTACACTAATTTTTAAATATTTTTTTTCACAAAGTTTAGTTATATTTTTGTTTTTTTTATATTATACATCGTGATAAATAGTGTCTCTCACTCTTATCTTGAATATTAAATATAAATGTTATTATTTTAATGAAGTGTTATAGTTTGTTAGTTACATGCATGATGCTTTCGGGAATCTGTGAACATCAATTATTATACTATATTATAATAATAATAATCTATATATATATTTACTATTAATATTATAGTATTATTACATAACATTTAATATACACAAACCATATATATAAATATAGAATATATAACTATTAATTCAAATATATAATAATAATAATGTAATCTAATATATTATAATTACTCTATATATTATATATCATAATATATAAATATTCAATCTATATAATATTATATACTATATATTATATATATATCATATTATGATATATTATAATATATTTAAACCATATAGTATATATTAAATACACCTATACTATATATATATATATTATATGTAAGTATATATATATTTTAATATTATATATATAATATATATATATATAATATATATATATATATATAATATTATATATATATATATATTATATATTATATATATAATAATATATATATATATAAGTATATAATATATATTAATTATATATAACACTTAATTATTTTATGTTATATTATATTAAATAATATATATAATATATTATATATATATATAATATATATAATATATTATATGATAATAATTATATTAATATTATATATTATATATATACTATATATATATATATATTATAATATATAATATACTATTAATTAATATATAATATAAATATATTATATATATTATATATATAATTATAATATAATGATATTTATAATTATTATAGTATAATATATATTATTTATATATAAATATATAAATTATATTTATCATATTATAATATAATTTTTATTGAGCTTATTTTCAGAGTCTTATCTGGATATGGTTATATTTCAGATTTCAAGGAAATAATGTGCTATTTTATTTTTTATGTATATATAATTTAATAAATTGTGTATTATATATTATTGACAAATAAAAGGGTCTAGTTATTCTTATTTCCAATTTTTCCTCCAATATATCGACAAGACTTACACTTAAAAAGACGATTCCAAGTGTGATTTCTTTCTTATGAAGGTAGGGAGTTAATGGTGGTTTTACCTAATAATTTTTTAATACTCAGTTGAGTGTGTGTTTTTTCTATAAAGAGTATGGTGCGATGTGTGTCTCTTACTAAAGTAGGACGTGTGTGATCTATTTCTAGTATGGTTAGGACTAAGTGGGTCTTTTCTAATAAACAAGTGGGTTACAATGTGTCATTATACTAATAATGTTGAACATGTTTTTTTAATAAAAATAAGACATGTTTATTGTAATTAAAAAGTAGATAATAATCTCATATACGTGCATATAGAATATGGAGAAACTCTATAGATTTAGTTTATATATATATTATATATATATATATGGATTATATAATTATTATATAATATATATATATTTAATATTATATTTATATATATATAGTATATATATTATATTAATTATCGTGTTAAAAAAGTTGAGTTGGTTTAATAACGTCATTCTAATAAATAAATAATAATTACTCGATATTTTTTAAAAAAGTATATCGATGATGCACTCTTTGATATGAGTAATGAATAGAGCTACGGCTGCACTAAAATGTTGTTTAATATAATAATTGCTCACACAGATTACGAATTTTATATTCTATATTTATAAGCAATGTTTGTTGATATTGAGTTTTTATTATTTTATGTTTATCTATATTATTTCTTTTTACAACATATCAATAGCTAGAAAAATTCCTGTAAAGATTTAGATTTTTATCTAGGAAATTGAGAATTTTTGTGTTTAGATTATTTAACAAAACTTATCTCAACCTAAATTTAATAGGTCCTATAAACCGATATTATAACATTATAAAAAAGTTCGGTCTGTACTATGAAAGCTATTTTTATTATTAATATATGAGAGAGACCTTTAGACACTAGGCCTTAACGTTGTCACATATAAAGATGTAATGAAATATTAAAAAATAACGCTTAAAAACATCATAATGAAAAAATATTTGCAGTAAATAAAAGAAAATCCCGATTAATCTCCTACTATTTCCATATACATAATATATCTCTCTAATAATAATTATAGTATAGTGTATATATATATATATTACTTATATATATTATATATATATATATATATAATATATATATAATTATATATTATATATACAATCTATAAATATAAATATATAAATGATAATTTAGTTAGCCATCCCGAATAATCCCTAATCCAATGATAATTATGGGAGAGTTCAAAATATCAAAAACCTATAACCACGTAAAAAAGCTGTTGTATTCCCCTTTGTGTTGTCAAAATTAAAGAAATGTTCTGAACACTTTTATTAATCATTTTAGTGCAATTCCAGTATTCTCAGAAAAAAACCATGAAAATCAGAATCTGGGCCCTTCTACTAAATAATTACTGAAAACAATTACCAAAATAATGTCTGCCCAGCTTTGTTAATGTTTCTAGTATAAATTTATCTGAAATACATTTAAAGATTATTTACTAGTTTCAGTAGAGTAGAAATACAGCATGTGAAGGTGGAACAACAAAAATTCCAAGTAATTTGCCATCTTGATTGTCCATTACATCATAATCTACCTTTTATAAATAACCTACCTTACACACAGACCTACTTTCCAAAATAAGCCATCGAAAGTTAGTTTCTAGTAATGTTTTAGCATAACTATAACTAGGAACATTTAGGTACTTCACGTTTAAAAATTTACCAACTTATTTCTATCTAACACATTCACGTCAAAAAGTACTTTTGTTTACATAACGTAATTCGAGCCTCGTTTGACAGACATTGCAAGTAGGCCTTCGGTAGATTTACCTGTCACTATTATCACGAAATGCAATTAAAACCACTAAAACACTTTGATAATTACCTATTTTATGATGTCGAAGTCATTTGCTTTGCATAAAATTGGTGATAAAGGTTGGAAATTAAATAATTTTAAATAATTAGCTATAGAAATTATCTATGATACTTTACATCGTAGGATATCCTTGCGTTCCGCCCTTAGTGTGTTCAATTAAATGTATCCATCAAAGCTAATATTAATATTTAAAAGATAAAATAAGATGAGTATATAATATCTTCATTTAAACTATGACTAATATAGTCAGAATTAACAATATTAAAAAACAATGACTAAAATTTTGTATTTAACATAATAAGACATATAAACCTCACAACAATATAGTTACAACATAATAAAATTTCTTTATAATCTAAACGCATTGTATATAAACCATTTGCAAGATTCACCCAAGCGTTATTGCACATTCCATGCAAAGTTTTAAGCCGCTCGCAATAACTTATTTACATCCCCATTTTAGCAATCCCCGTACATATTCTTATGTTCTATCTTGCGTAAAAATCTTAAATTTAAAATAAATTTTTATAATTTGAGAAAATTTTTAAACACTTTAAGTATTGAATTACTATACGAAAAAAATAATACCAATTTTGAATACAAAAACGATTCTTAATAAAAGGTTATATAAAAAATTCTTTTATTCTTTATTTATATGCCAAATGATTATCAACCGTAATATATTATAAGTAAAAATGTAATGGTAATAGTAATGATCTTTTTTTTTTTGTTGGAAAAAATATCACATTTAATTTTTATTTCTTAATTGAAAATTATTTGAATAGATCGGTTAGTTATATAAATATAATTTAATTAATTATAATCGCAATTGAATATAACTGCATCTTTATTAGTTATGCAATTTTTTTTTTATATTTTATCTCTTATTTTATTTTATTATTATTTCTATATTTTTATGATTATTATTATTTTTTATTTTTTATTATTTTTATTATTATTTTATGAATTTGATCATCAGTGTCGGTAGTATTAATTAATTTGATTTATGAAATATAAAAGAAATACATTCTGAAAAAATTAAAAAAATGAATTTGGATTTTTTTTCTGGCTGCCCGTCGAATTTTATTATTGATGAAAGAAACATACGAATAAAATAATTTAAGTACGCGAGAAGAAAGGTGAAGGTATAAGCTGGGCTGTAGGGCTGGGCAAATGAAGATCAAAAAAATATTCGAATATGCTTATATATATATACTTTATTTATTATTTATATATTATTATATATATAATATATATTATGTATATATATAATATTATTATTATATTATATATATATATATAATATATATTAATGGGGTCCGCAGACAATTTAAGGGGGGGCAAGCTTGTTCCATATATTATCTATAATATATTATATATTTATATAAATATTATATGTATCTATATAATATTATATATATATTTATTATTCTATATTAATATGATAATATATTTATTTTATATATTATATTATATTATATACTGTTATATATATATATTATACTTTTATATTCTATATATATATATATTTATTATTTATATATTAATATATTAATCTATTATTTATATTATATAGTATATTGTGATATTCGGACTGTGTTGGTGATGGTTTGCTTTACTGGGTCCGATGGTTGGTGGTGTTTATAATGGTTTAGTTATTTGCATAAGTGTGTTTGTACATTAGCTCTCCTGTTTTTATTGTTTTTACTTATTATGGTTTTATCGTGGCGTAATTCCCCGCCAGACCGAGTGCGGGGGGCGCAGGAGCGAGAGGGCGCAGCGGGGTAAGAGGATGAGATTTTCGATGATCATAATGAAGTCTCCTCTCTCTCATCTATCTTCTTTCTATCTCTCTCTTCTCTCTCTTTATCGTGGCGTAATAAGTCCCGCAGGCTGCGGTGGGGGGGGGGGGGCGAGGGAGGGCGCACGGCTGGTAGAGGGATGAGTTACGGATAAATGAGCTCCATGAAAGCTCTCTTATCTCTTCTCTCTCTTCCGATTTCTCTCTCTTCTTCTCGTCTTCTCTCTTGATATTATTATATATATATATATATTGTATATATATATATATATTTATATTATATTATATATTAATTCTTATTATATCTATATTGTATCGAGGTTTTTTTAACCCGATTATGATAGTAATATTGGAACTTTCTCCATAGATTGGTTTGTTATTCCGGTATGCGTTTTTAGTCTGGGAGATGAGACAAGCGAACAATATATGAGTGTAATTTTCAGACTGAACTGTGTGTTGGCTTTAACATGATGCTCCGTGACTATAGTGAACTCAAGTGCCTTTTTTTTCTCTTATTTTAGATACGACCAGTATTTCCCTAAATGGACAATGTCATAGTAATAAGATATGTCTCATCATTACGATGAAAGAAGCTTATACTGAGTCATTCTGGCGGTTTATCCCATAACAAATCCAAAAGCGAAGGTTTGAAGTGAAGTGATGTAAGTTTTGGAAAGCCATATTTTTCACTATAAAAAAGTGCAGAGGCGGGCTTGGGGTGTCTGTTATGAGTGGGAAGTACATTGGACTGCAGACCAATCAAAGCGAAGTCTCGCTAATGAGGTATGTCGATTGTGCAAATCACATTAATTGGTGTTGGCAATGATTCTGTAGGAGGTACCGAATGAGATATATTTTTTATGATAGTGATTTGAGATATGGGTATTTTCCCCAGTAGGTCTTCCAAAGAGTGGCAATACTTGAAGAATTTTTCAGAACCGTGCATGGTAACAAACTGTTAAAGGCTGTTCCCAATGATGGTGATTCGAGGTTCGTTGCTTGTTCGTTTAAGTTAATTTATTTATTTTTGAATTGTTTATCCAAAATATCCTCTATACAAAGAGCTCTGGAGTGTTAGGCCAAGAGTAAGAGAAAATGTCTCTTTACTATTTTAATGCTGCTGTGTTTTCAGTGAAATTTTGGAAAGTATTAACTGCATTCTAAACCCAAATCGAGGCATATCCTGGATGAAGCTTCACTTTTTAGAAAGGTGTGTAACAATACCAGTTCGGGGGAGGTTTTACAAGCTAGTGGAAGAGTACAGGATATTGCAGAGCTGGCAAAGTGAGATTCATTGCCTACAAAGCAAAGCCAAGTGACAGTTTTTGATGAGCTTTCTAAGGTGTGTGCTTTATTTGATCCTTTGACATTTCGGGTTAGTTTTTTTTACGCATTTGCATTAATGTTGAGTTAATCGGAGGTTCTGTATGAGGAAGGGTGACGGGTGTGTGTGTGTGTTTGGCTACGTATATTTTCCAGTCAGGAGTACTGTTGGCGTTTTACAAAAAATGTGTTAGTGTTACAGAATTGTGGTTGCTCAGAAATGTCCTGTGGCGTGAAATAAAGAAAGAAAACGCAATAATACAGTGGGAATATTTGTTGTGTTAAATATGTTTTTGTTTGTAGTTTTTGTTTTTGTTACCCAAAAAAACTTACAGGGAAGGGGAAAATGTGTACGCTTATATAATGTGTCTGAATTCCCAGTACTCATTCTATAGATGAGGATCTTCAAATTAAACTAATAAAGTTTTTTGAGAGCGTACCATGCGACCGGTAGGTAAGTGAATATGCCTGTATTGATAGACTATGATGGGCTCGCGACTGGACTTGGAGAATGTGCGAACATTTTGTGATTGGCCAAGGCCGGAGGGTTTGATATTAGCAGCTTTTAAGCCCCCAAAGTTAAAGGTAAGCAAATGTTGATATTGTTGTATTGTAGTTTATTGTTGATTTACAGTGTAATGAAAGTGTTTTAAATGACTCTTTTTGATAAAAATAATATTAATGATATATTTATCTGTCATATATAACTTATATATATATATTATAATATATTTATTATATTTATATTTTTATTATATAATTATATATATATTATATATATATTATATATATATTATACATATATATATGATATATTATATATTGGGATGTGCGGAATTTCTATCGTGTTATGTTAAGTATTCGGTATTTCTGCCTATTCGGCCTCCTGATCACAGAATTCCCCGGTATTACGGCTTTTTTGTACGGGGAATTTCGGGCGCGGATATTGGCACTGTATAATCATTAAATAGTTAGATAGGCCTTATTTTTATTCTTAAATGAATTTTTAGAAACTTTTTTCCAAAAAATAAAATATGCCAATTTTGTAGGCAGTATGGCGAATCTTTGTCATTTGTCAATTTTAAACAGATTCCCAACTCTATTCATTAATGTTTCTAAAAATAGATTATTTAGTGTACGGGTAATGGACCAATGGTGCTGGTTAATGGGGTAGTGATTGCTATCATTTCATGTTTGTTCACCATGTTGACATGCATTACCGATTAATTTATGAGTTTCAGACGTTGTTAAAGATATTTTTTATTTTTGCGAAGTTGCCTATCATTTTACCCAGTTCCAGCCAACGGCAGTGCACAAGCTTAACTTTCGATGCAGCTGCCATGTCAACGCATAAAATTCAGACGTTTTACCACGCTGGAACAGACCCTCTATGATACTGCTGTAAGATTTAGACTTGACCAGAGTTCCCTTCCATTACGTGCTGCTGAATGCAATCGAAGAATGTTGACTGCTTTTCAATGGCAAATCTCATCCAATCCAACATTTTCTACTGGCCATTTGACAACATCAAAAAAAGAATTAAACGATGACAAGTCAACCCAGTACAATGATCCCTTCCATACTTAGATAATTATTTTTAACTAGCATTAAAAGCAAAGGTTCGTGGATTTACTGTTAAGAGATTAAGAATCAGTAGAAGAAAGCTTTTAAGTTTCTATGTGATTCTTTAGTTGTGATAGAACTCTTTCTTAGAATCTGCATTCAAGCTAATTTTCACTGATCAGAATGAAGCTAGATAAAATTATGGTCGTGAGGATGGAGAATAGATGAAAATTACTCCTGTCTTTGGCTGCGTGGTAGTAGTGGGAAAGTGAAGCTGAGGTTCATTTCACTTCTTTAATGGATCTGTTTTTAGAAATTGTAGCATCAACTGTATAACAGAAGGAAGTAGGTAGTTGAAAAAGGAAAAGTCCATTTATATGACAGATGTGTTATTGTACATAAAAGTAAAGGCTAATCGGATTGCATAAGATGAATACACTAATCGGTTGCTACTTTGCGTGAAGAAATGATATTCCCTCTCATTGGTGGAAAACATTGGAAATAGTTTTAATATTTTAAAAACTAATGGAAATAAAGATACTTCGCTCCACCGTCGATCAGTCCGAAAGTGAAAGCCATAATGTACATTGTAGAAGAGGCAATATTTTGACCACAGAAAGGTTATCCTGAAATGCGGAGACTGCTAATGTTGTCTGTATTTTACCTAGGCTTTTTCAATAGGTTTAGTTTAATATCTTTCATAACGACTTCTCATTTTCTTTATTTTTTTAATATTGTGGAGTGTTTTGCAATAGGTAAGAAATAGTTATTGACTTTTTGTTTTTTATTTGTAACTATAACACTGGATCCCAAGATGAATTTTTGGACGGACGGTCTCCGCCTCACTTTGATTATCGATGTGCTGCATAGATTCATAATGTATCCGGTTTTTGTTACATCGCATTTTGAAGTATGTGTGTAAACAAATTTGTAAAATTTTAATGACTTTTTCCTTTGTCACAGGATCCTATCAATTACTGGCGGAATACTACATTTAAAAACGATATTACTAGTACAGATCTATAGTCCAAGTCTTCTGTTTCCATTACCACAGCTGTCGTCTCCGTTATTCCATTTGAGCCTAACTAGGTAAAATTGTGTGTAGTAGTGGTCATCGCCGAGTGCTATGGCTGTTGGTGTTATGCTCATCTAATAACTCACCTCTATTACTCATATAATGTGTGTTAGTGTGCTCGCAGTCCGCAAGGTTGGATACTCCATTATCACGGTGGTCTCACGAGACGATACGCTTCACGCAACACCCAACAACGCCCTGTTTGCTGGACCACTCCTCCGCACTGAGCCTCAGACCGGGGCTCTCTATCTGAGATACATACCATGCGCTCCATATACGGTTTACATAGCTGGAATGCAAGATACCATACCGTGGATGGACACGGGTATATATATACATTTAATATTATTATATATTTATATATTTTTATCTATATATATGAGGGAGAGAAAAAAATCGCCATGATATGATACATGTCTTGATAGAAAATATGTTAACATTAAATACAATTGATAAGGTAAGTGGATGGGGCGACATGTGTAAATCGAGGAGGATGAGGTTTAGTTAAGATAACATACTCCGATCAGTAGTAACTTTCTTTGTAGACGATCTATGTATGATAAGCGTTGGATATCCTGTCAGAGCTCCATAGCTCGGCATATTTGATGTATCCATGCCTAGGGCACGTCCTTCTGACCTTTAGTCTTGATGGGACAGCCGACTACTAGCCCCTCAAATCACACACCCACATCTAATACTCTCCTAGGTCTTATCTCTGCGAACTATTATATCCTTACGTTGAGCAATGTAAGAACGACTTAGTCGCCACGATCTCCAATACTCATCTCTAATTCCAGATCAGGTGATTGAACCACGTTGCTCTTCGCCACGATTAAGCACCCTCAGTATTCCAATGACTCTAGGATGTTCCCGAGACTGCGCTTATTGGCGCCCTTAGTTCCTGTTCCAGAATTCTTGTGCTCATGCTGAAGTTATTGCCGCTCTTGGCCTCTAACACCCCGTTTGTTGTAGCCCAGCCCGTACGAGGAGTGTCCCCGCATTTGTGCCATCCATATTCCCGCTATTTTCTTCTCGTCACTCAGAACAGAAAAGGCTTGGCAGATTATAATAGGCTTCCATCAGGGTCAGGGCATTCCAATTGTTATCAACCCAGTGTTTATGGTAGTGGAGGTAAGATGATGTTTTATCTCCTGTACATGGTTCAGTAGTGTTCTGTATGTCGTCAAGGTTTCCTCCGTGGCATTCTCTTTGTGGTCCGAGTGCATCTTTGGACCGGCTGTACCAATAGACAGGAGGCAGGTTGTATTTGAGCAAGGCTTGCTTGATGAGAATATTTAACCTTTTGGGTCGACGTATCTACATACTTAGTTTACTGCCTATCCTCATGTCACTGCTCTCCACCCCTTTCTCCTCCGATTGATTTTTGTTACCTCTCTCCCGTACGAGGTCCCTACTATGCGACGAAGCTACTTGAGTATGGCGTTGCTGTAAAACGAATTTAAACTGGCCTCGTTTGGTAAGATGTCATAACAGTCGCATACCCTGTGTAGCTGGGAGTTTATGGAGGTATTGGCTGAATCCCACTGCCATATCCAAGGTGGCATCTCGATGGAGACTAGGCTCTTTCGCGCCTGTCTACTCTCTCCTAGCTTCGAATAAAATGTTACTCTTGTGCCATGTCCACGTATCATCTTTCATGCCCTCCGAGGCCACCGCAAGGAACTGAATCGCAAATACACTCTCTACATGATCGTACATTCCACCTGGGAACATGACGGGACCAGGTGATGTATTTTCGGGCTGATAGATCAGATTCAGGTCTTGCCATTAACCATCATGTAGGATTACTAAGGTTACCAAGCTTCAAATATCGGACCGCAGTAAACTTGCTGCTCTGTGTATATGGGAGGGTACGTCTTCCGCGTAGTGGACCATGAATTTTGTCAATTCCCAGGGGAAATATCGCCAACATGCGATTATTAATTGCAACAAACGTGGTTGACATTCTTGAAGGGATCACCAACGGCAATAAGTTTTGTACTCAAAATTTATCTTTAGTTAGGCTTTGTTTCCTTTTTTGTTCAGTGTAGTTTTCGATAATTTTTTCTAAGATGACGATTTGACTATATTCGGCAATAGCGAAGGTTATTCGACGATATTCGGTATCGCGAAAGTTTTGGCGATATTCCTCCGTGTTCCTCTAAAAGAGATTTTTCACCAATTGGAGGGCATTGCGTAGTGTGATAAACTTGTATTGATCTATAATTTTTATATCTGAAAAACTACCTAATATAGAGATTTATAGTTATATATAGTTTTTTTTATTATTTATCGTATATTATATTTAACTTACTACTTAATTTTATATGCAATGTTGAGGGGGCTAGTTTGCAACATATTACAATGTTTACACTTTCATTATATATACTTCTTTTATTATATTATTATATATTATTAAAATTTATATATTAAATTTAGTTAGGACCTTTCTTTCTTATCACGAGCTTTATTATTTTCTGACAAGATGAATTGCAGAATCGAAACCAAAATTCCGGTTTAACACTTAATGAAAAATAAGAATTTCTTACGAATAAGTATTCTTCCTTTTTGTGAGTACAAAAAGTTAAATTTAGGAAACATTTACTTGAATTTATGAGAGAAAATCCTGTTAATTAATAAATTAATGTAGTTTAAATAGTTTTAATTCAGCAGCTAAATAATTGAGGGGTAAATAAATCCTGACCTGTGATTGGCCGATTTGTGATTGCTGGGATGCTGGTCTATTTTTGTGCGGAAATGTTAAAAAAAATATAAGGGAAAATTTAATTTATGGTCTAGTAATGACAAAAGGAAAAGATAAATATAAGATAAAAATAATAAATTGTTTATATTATAGTAATATTGATTATAAAGCCTATTTAGAGAGATTTTATAAGTTTAATCGTTAACTACATGCTTTCTAGAACATTTTTTCATCCTTTCAATACGATAATCAATTGTATTAAGCATGGATGAGGAGTTCGCGAAATATCATCTGACTTCCGGGGAACTTGGGAGTGGTATTTCGACAGCTCCCCCGAGTTCCGTCGGTCGGCGCCGACATTGACGTTAATACCTTGTAAATAATTAGTTATTATTTATGACTATGTTACAGCTCCCCCCCCCAATACAATTTTTATGTTTATTTCTTTTTTTTTTTTTTTTTTTAATTCTAACTAAATCTTTTTCAGGTTCATGTATTTTCTTTTAGTTTTTTTGCGGATTGTTGCATTGATTTTTTTTTTTTTTTTTTTTTTTTTTTTTTTTTTTTTTTTTTTTTTTTATACCGTTTCTTCATATCCTTTCCGGTCCAATGTATTATATCTATTAATATTATATTACTTATTGTATTATTATATAATTATATATTATACTTTATAACTATATATATATTATTATATATTTTATATATTATATATATACTATGATATTAATAATACTATATATATACTTTTAATATTATATTTTGTCTTGTATATACTTATATTTAGTTTTGGGGATATAAGGCTTCCACCTAAATTTTAAATAACTTGTCCGAATGCATAAATTCTTTCCTAAAAAGTCGTTGACGATAAACAGGGGCTATTATATATTATATTATTATATATAGATATCCTATTTATATTATTTATATATATATTTTTTATTTTATTAGTATATTATTAATATATATATTTATATATATATATATCTATTATTATCATATTTTATTATATAGGTATTTTATATATAATATATTCTTATATATATATTATTATTATATACTTATATTTTAATTATTATAATATATATTGACTTCATATATGGTTATTATATTATTATTTTATTTATTTTTAATTTATATATATATTATTATATATATATACTACTTTATTATATATATATATATATATATATATTTATATTATTATTTATTATATATAATTAAATTATATATATATATATTTTTTTTATATATTATATTTTATATATATATATTATATATATAATTTATATTATATTATATATTATTATATATTATATTAATATAATATTTTTATGGAATAGTTTATTGAGTGTTTGTAGGGAGGTTATGTGGCCTATTTTGTCGAAGAGTGCGTCCGAGTGTGAGGGATGATTGGTTGAGAACAAGGTGCGTTAGGAGTGTGAGGTGTGTGGATCAATCTTTCATTGACAATGATTGAGAAAATGAGGGAGAAGAGAATAAATTGTATTTACGGTTTTATGGACTTACACAGGCCTAAGGTGTATGGAAGGTTATGGAGGTAGTGTGTGATTAAGTGTTCGGTGGTAGGCTTCTGATGGATCAAAGTATGTATGAGACTATAGGGAAGGTGTAGTGAATAAATGGTGTCCTGGTGATTGGCTTAGGATCAAGTAGCTGGCGCAGTGACGGGTGTGTGTTTGTTTCTTGGTTATTTTTTGCATGTGAATGTGGTTTACATCAAATAAGTGGTAGGGGTGGAGGTGGTGTTAGAATGTGGGATGGAGGAGATTGGAGGGTGCCCTACCTGTTATATGCGCATGATTTGGTTCTGTGTGGCGATTCTGTTGTTGAGAGGAAGTTTGATAGAAGAGATTTTGGCAGGTGTGTGAAGGCGGGGCTTGAAGTACGTGGGTAAGAGATGGTTATGCGTTGGTGAGCCCAAAATCAAAGTGAGGAACTCCTAGTGTGAGTTATGTTATGAGTGGCGCTGAACACAGTGTTGAGTTTAATATTTGGGTACTTGTTGGATGAAGAGGGACGGCCCGATGCAGAGATGTGTAGGAAAGTTCGTGAATGGCGCAGGAGGTGGCTGGTGCAATTAATGAGTTGGTGGATGCAAAGGGACTAGTCTTGAGTGTGCTGGGTTCTTACATGAGCTATGTTGTAACCTGTGTTATTGTATGGTAGGAGATTGGTCTGATAGAGTATGATCTTAGTTCATGTGTTCAGTATGTTGACATTTGGGGTGTGTAGGTGTGAAGAAGAATGATAAGGGAATGAAGTCGTTAGAGGTGGCTGTGGTGTGAAGAAAGGGTATGTGAGAAATGAGTATGTTGAGATGGTTTTATGTGGACGGACATGAATGTGTAGGTTGGGTTACGCGAATGAATATGTGGTGAGTGTGTTGGAACCGCGGCTGGAGACGAAGGAAGTGGATTAGTCGTGACGCATGTCTGGAAGAGAGAAGTGCGTGGGCCAGGGCGGAAGTGATGATAGGAGGATGGGGCGGGGTTTGTATAGGGGGACATGGTTTGGCACCTGGCAGGGCATGACTTACATTGACCGTTCATAGTGAGGGTCCCCGTCGCCCTGGTCATGATGGCTTTGGGTGGAATTTTCTGTCCTGTGCGAGCCTTCAATAATTTACTGGTACAGAGGGGCCGGTAAGGCTGGGCTTATCTTTTCGCGTTTGTCATGTTTCCTATGCTTTTCTTTTCGTGGCTTGTAACCCAGATTACCAATCTTGGGGCAGAGGAGGTGAAGAAGAAGAATCAGCTATATATATTAATTAATATTATTGTATTATATATTTATATATCTTTATATATAATATATATTATTTATATATTATTATTATACTAATAATAATATATATATATTATTATATATATATATATTATATTAATTATATAATATATTATATATATCTTTATATCAATATATACTATATTCCTTTTTTAGTGTTACCTCTATGCAGAACGCATAGCTAATGTGATTTTCTTTGATAACAAGAAAACTTTTTTGTCATTCAAGTTCCAAAAATCTATACCCTCATGATAAGGGCCAAAATAAGTGGGGGGGGCGAACTGCCTTAGTTACCGCCACTTGGTTTTAATCATTGAATATTTGATAATCTTTTAAAAGGATAAGCCTATCGTTGTTAATTTTATTGGTGAAACTTTTTGTTATGTAGATAGCAATGTTGTTTTTAGGATTTGTGTATCGTTTAGATCAGCTATAGGGTATATTTTTTTAGTCTTTTTATTGTTTTTTATCTTTTTTTATTTTTAAGCGGATTTAGCACAGCCTCCGATTTTAGTTATTTATTTTAAATCTATATATTCGTTTTTTTTAAATTATTGTATTTTTTTTTTGCTTGTAAATTTGTTTGGGGGTGTACGAGTGCGTGTGTGTTTTAATTCCAAATTTTTTCATATTTTATATTTATTAAAAATCGGTTTATCGTTTTTACATTTCGTTTTTTTCATTTAAATCTTTTTGTTTGTATGTTTTTGTTGTTTGTTTTGTTTGATTTTTTGTATTTGGATGTGGTTGTGTGTGCTGAGTTGATGAAGGATTTGCGCAGGAGTGGCTTCATATGCTTTTATCAGCGCTTACCAATATAATTTGATTTCGTGGAATCTCTTAACTCTGAACGCTAACTTTTGCTCGTGTCTGAGACACAGTGGCTAAGGATTCATCCTCTAACTCGTTTACTATATCCAACTATAACTTATTTATATTTGTTAGGGGCGGTATGTGCCTATGTAATATAATCTGTAAAGTCGTCGGAATTCGAATGTTACTATGAAATAGATTATCTACCTTTTTCTTTTACTCATAATTGTTCTTCAGAAACTTTGGGATTCAAAGTGAACCAAAATAATCACCTAGCTTCTTCAAATATTTATGAAATCATCTCGAACCCAATACCATTAAGTTCTGACCAAGAAGTTACTATAATTCAAACTCAAACTCCAAACGTACACCAGAAGATACATTACTGGTTGAAGTTCTTATCAAAAACTCTCAAAAAACACAGCCTTTTAGTGCTTTAGTCAAGACATGCGCTTCTGTTAGTCTTAATACTACTAAAACTTACAACTTATTAAATTCTACAAAATACCCTCTGCAGACTACTTCTTGCAACGGCGTAGGAGTAATCGGCACCGCTCCTTTTCCTGTTATGGGATCTGTAACAATGGCTTTAAAATTTTCAAGTACCTTTGTCATCTCAAAAAGTGTCTTTATTGTTGGTGGTGAACAAGTCATTGCATATAACCTCATTTTTGGATATATTCTATTAAAGTTTGAGAACCTATTCCCTGGTTTATCTGCAAATGAATTAGGGATAGGCCATGGAAATATCCTTACAATAGTGGCAAATGGACCTCAGAACACTACAAGATCAAAATTGTGTTGCTAAATTAATTAGAGATATAACTTTTCCTCCAAATGCCTGCAGCCTTGATACTCACCATTATAGAGGCTTTCATATTGGACTCAAATTCTACATTGTTATTTATTTCATATCAACAAAACCTTTTTATAATGGATTACGCGGTATTACTCTACTCTAAGGATTCAGGAATCAATTTGCGTGCTATAACATCTCGAAAAGAACCATAAAAGCAAAACGGGGGTATTCCCCAGGCAGAATCTCCATATTTGCGAAGAAAGAGATTACTCTAAGTTGAACATACATTGTCGAACTAACTCAAAAAACTTATAATGCGTATACAGAATGAAAACTAGATAACCGAAAAGAAGCTTTCAATCTAGATACTGAAGATTTGTTCGGCGAACAGAAAGACCAACTTATAAAATTATTACTGTATTATAATTATTACGGCTTTGAGTATCGGCGATGCTGATGTGGGATGCACTAGTATCCTTAAACACTGTATCAAAACCATGGTGGAGGACCCAGTTAACGTCCCAGTAAGGCCTCTTCAAGATCCTATTTTGAATGTAGTCGAAGAAGTCTTCCAACTCGAGGCAGATGGCATCATACTCTACATATTCTGTAACAGTTGTATCCATGCGAAAACACGATGGAACTATCTGCCATTGAATTGATTACAGAAAACTAAATGAGATAACAAAAGGAGATTACTTCCCCATAAAAAATTTGAATGATATCTTATATAGTTTGCAAGGGTGTAATATTTTCCAACCATCAATTTTATCAAAGGATACTATCAAGTTGAAATGGAGGAAGATAGTATCGAAAAAAACGCCTTTTCAACACCCCTAGCATATTGGAAGTTTTTAAGAATGCCATTTGGCTTGAAAAATGGACCTGTGACCTTCCAACGAGCAATGTAAACTGGCCTTGTGTCATATACCATGGCAGGATGTTATTGTCTAACTGGATGATGTCCTGATCATCAGCAATACCTTAGGAAAACACCTATACATTCTCGAAGAAGTCCAAATAGCCTTTCGCATGGCCGGTTTCAAACTAAAACTATTGGAAAAATATAAAATTCCTTGGACACCTTTTCTCAAATAAGGGCATGAAATTTTTATAAAAGAATCTCAAAGGAATTGGTGATTTCCTTGTCTCCAGAATAGTCTGTCAAGTAAGACTTCTACCGAAGACACCTACCGCATTGCTGCAAGATAGGTAAACCCTTATTCTGTTTATTGATTCAACAATAACATCCAATGGAATGGTCAGTGCCAACAGGCGTTCGACAAACTTGGAGAAATATTAACCACGCCACACTTATTGGCCTACCCTGGCCGCTCCCCAAACACCAATCCCCTATTTCTCCACACTGATGCTTCTGGCCTTGGCGCAGGCGCTTACCTTAGCCAAATTAGAGATAACATTGAGGAACCCATTGCATACATCTCTACGGTATTTTCTAAAACTCAAAGAGGTTGAAGCTCAACTGAACGAGTGATTGCCGCAATCTGGTGGGCTTTACGATCCTTTAAACGATTTTTTTTCTATATGGGATCCGAGTATTAATTTTACTGACCAAGGACCTCTCTTATTTCTACAGAATATTCCCCTGGTCAACAATGAGTAGTTAGGAATCTAAAAGATCTGAAAGACCTTGATTATGAACTTATTTACCTACCAGAAAAGATAATGTAATTGCTGATATCCTATCGAGAACACCTTTTAAACCTAAAATTGAATTATCTAGGGAAAAATGCTTATCTGAATATCAGATGGGTTCATGGAAATTAAAATTACAAGAGGCGGTGACTCATTATTCAAATGTTTTTCTTATTTTGTCCATGGAAGTTTGAATCACCACTTACTAGTACTACTTGAAGTAATAATGGAATTGGTTAATAACAGTGAGAAATACAACTTACCAACGGGTAGAGAAGCAAGCCATACTCTGAAACAATTGCAACTTACCAAATATCCTGACTACAAATGTCCTAAAAATTTCATTCAGATCGAATAAATAAAAAACTAAATATCGCAATTTTTCAAATTGAAAATACAAAAATAGTAGGTTTCGAAAGTCGACCATTGATCAGATATGGGTCAAATATCAAAATTCCGTTCCTAGTTAATTTAGATAATAGTACAATCTTTATGTAGTTCATTTTTGAAGTAATTTCGAAAAAAAATTGTAGAAGTATCGACAATGTCAAAAACATAGGTTTTCAAAAAATTAAAATACCAAAACAATGACTATAGTCACAGAAACACACTCGAAAACAACGTTTTAGACCCCAGAATAAGCTGCGGTTTGGTGTTTACTTGTTCAAAATCGCCGTTAGGAAAAAAATGCCCTAGTCTACCACTAACGTAAAGTAGTCAAGTAACCATAAACCTCAAGTAACCTCGATAGTACGCCATATATTAATATCAGAAGATGTTTCTGAAAAGGACCTACGAAATACTACTAATGCTCTAGTAATAACTTTAATTAAGGCCGGTGGGAACGAAGACGTAATTCCAATTATTGCAATTATTGCAATTACGAAAATCTACGATAGGAAATTTATATAGATCACTATTGCAAATGTGTAGCTGCTTCTCCACTACGAACCAAACATACATCACTAGTAACCGCAGCCTTAAGTAACATCTTACCCAATTTACCATTAATGCCATCCAGAATACTCACGGATAATACTAGAGAATTTCGTGGACCGGAGTTTGAAGATTTTTTAGTATCCACAGATATAAAACATTTTTTAGTATCCACAGATATAAAACTGAATCTTACTTCAATGCATTCGTGTATCATTAAATAACAATAAAAACTGGGATTTGAAATTATCTCAAATGGTACTCACAACCATCTGATCCATTCTCAACTAATAAAATTCCATCCGAAATATTATCTCAAGAAACTCATGTTACACGACCAAAACTTCCTTGGACTCAATTCAATCAGTATTGGAATGA
>JABUQX010002358.1:5000-27351 GCA_015478945.1 Trachelipus rathkii | reverse complement strand
TTGCTTCCGTATTCATTGCTTACACCATCAGCCGATTATCCCCATTCCTTTCCAACATGCCAAAAACCATCTCAATTGTACCTCTCGTTTATTTCTCTCATTTTCGCCTTTCTTCAAGAAATTATTTCCAGAAATTTCGCCGAAATAAGATTAAATATTTAAGATGCAAATTTATATCAGAAATTTCATTTGTAATAATTAGTGTGTACACTCAATGTCCGTGTAAGGTAGAATAGAGAAAAGTGCAATTGTTATGGTGAAATATAATTTACGTAGAGTGTTGTAGATTATTCTACAAGAAGTTATAGTTTTTTTTTATTAACAAGAGAGTTGTGATCATAGGCACAACAACACTTGTTTTAAGGACAAGAGAGATCATACATTACTACTAAGGGTTAATCCCTCTCAGTATCGTAACATGTCTGATAGATGATGTAGGTATCACTAATATGTTAACATCAAAGGTGGAAGAGATATTTGAAAATGAGTGCGATAGAAAATGGAGTTAATAAGTATCTATCAAGCATTAATAGACGTAAAACTATGAGTTAAAGATTATAGCTAAGATAATACTGCTAATTATAGGAATAAATAAGCTATAGGTGAATTAAAATACTACTTAAACTTTTCATAATGACCATTCTTTACTTATTCCATCGACAACCGTCAACTTTGAAGTAATGACAACAAGAAGTAGAGATTAACATCTAATAAGGAAAAGTAAAATGTATCATCTTTAGTATGGCGTTACAATGCTTTATACCTACATTTCACTGGCAAAATCATTATCTCAAGAGAAAGAGATTTTTTTATATAGGACAATTGAACATATGCACTATAATTATGTAATATGTGGTCAGAATATGTTACTGAAATTAATTTTCTGTTTGAGTGAAATCAATTAGTTTTTTTATCACAGTTCTCCATCAGAGAAATTATTATCGTTGTGGATCTTTTCTTAGTGAGAGACACGCTATAATTATCTATCTGATAAAATAATGAGGTATATGGGAGACCTACGTGAATCACGATAAGTGCCAAACTGTAATATACAGTCCGATTAACAATACAGGTAATTTAAATTGCCAACAACGGAAATTATGTTGGGTTGTACACAAACTGTATCAGTCACTAGCAGCGAAAAATATCCAGTTATAGAGCACTTCTCGTCGGTGGTCTTAATTTAGAGGTAGCGGATCACCTATTTAATGGAGATTCCACAGCCATTATCTGTAGAGAATAAGGTTGCTAAATCACGTTTCTATAAAGTACATTAACTACTTTGTCGAGCGCAGTGTTAATAAATTTAATTATATAATTTTTGATTTTAAAAATGTAAACTTAATCATGTACAAGACTAATCGTGCATTACAGAAACTACCAAATGGCTCCCTGACTATTACTGATCATTTCTTTTATATGTTGTACATTAATACTACGTAGTAAATATTTATTTCATCATATTAGTAGTAAATTAAAGTATAGGTAGAGATAGATACACATTATGCCTATTCGGGAGGAAATGCTGTATCCCCTCAATATAAAAATGATAAGTCCATATATAAAAATGAAATTTAAGAAATAGATCTTTCTTAACAATATTTCAATTAAGTCTTTTCATATTAGAGATGATGTAATGTCATAGGAATAACCTGCGAAGTACGTTCTGAAAATAACCTTTAAAGAAAGACAACAAGATAAAAATGATTGATCTAGTAGTAAGTCTAATAGAGATCGTGAGGATAACAACAAGGAAGGGACGCTCAGCATGCTCACGTCTTCAGTAAGCGTGTCATTCTCCTCTCGTCTGTACATCAGCTCTGTTTCTGATTCTCATTTCTCCTGTCTCATACGTCCTTTCCGCGCATCTCTCTGCTCCCTCATCATCTCCAGGACTTCCTCTTCATATCCCTCTATACGTGCGCTACTCAGCAGGTATCCATAAATTTATCCTTCTCTTCACTATCGCGTCAATCTATAAAAAGATAAAATATATCACCTACCAGTTTGAACCTAGTAGACGTTTACTGAAAAGCGATTATTGATGATTATATCTTCAAATCAGGAATGAGACCCAGATGACTCAGATTGATAGGGATTGGGATATACTCGAAAAATAAACGTTTGTTATATTCAAAGTCACATAAGTAGTAGCTGCACAATAAAACATATTATTTCCTTCTTACATTAGTCATGGTTTTAAGTTTATTATTATATTTATTAGATGTCAATATTAGTATCTATAAGAACTTGATAATTTATTAATATAAACAATTAAAAAGTCATAACTGTAAATTAAGTAATTTTGAACATCTACAGATAGTCATCTAGGCTTTATCATCATTGTAGGTATAAATATTTGTAACCTAAAAAATGTTCCCAAATCTCTGAGCATATATATATATATAACATTCTAAAAATACTTTAATAAGAATTGATATATTGATAACGAGCTCTATATATACAGCATATAAATATTATATGATATTGTAAAAACGTATAAATATAAATCAAATATTTATTTTTTTAAACCGAACAGCTTGTGTTTATTATTTTTTCATGACATTATGAGTCACTTGATAGTTTTCCCATGTATAGATGCCATATTAATATTTTTATCATTCCTTTTATTCACCTAAACCCTATTTATGAATCCGCTCTGAAAAATTCGAAAGCGATTATCCTAGGCTTCGACGAAAACTTATTCGAGACGCCAATATCGCTCGAAGGTAGCATGTTAAGGAAGGAGCTTTTGACGAAAGAATCTGTGCATCTTATATTCACGGTGAAAGTCGCTAAGCTGCACAAGAGCTAGATGCCGCATTCCGCCTCGTACTTCTCAGCCCGTTTTGGACCTTCTTAAAGTTTGAAAATAACTTCAATTGGCCGTAGTTAAGGAAAAGTAAAGATCATCATGCAGAGCGGTGTCTATCTAGATGGAATAACATGTTTAGGAATGTTTCAATAAGCGATCAATTGACTGACAGGTCATTATTTATTGACTTAGACCAACTCATACCAAGCCTTGCTTCGCAAAATTCTCCATTTAACTCATTGACTTATACTTCAGTTGAACTTTCTTCATTTCATCAATTGATGCCATTTCTTCTTCATTTTCATATTCTCATAAATGTAATAAAAGAGAGAGAGAGAGCCGTTTCATTGGAATCTGTAATCTTTCCTTCAAGGACAGGGGTCCAATATTTGGTCGGGCGACCCAATTTTCACCCCCCCCTAGAAATGGAACATAAAACTCGGAATTTTCAGCCGATTTTGCCCTAATAGAACACCTAACTGTAGCTTTTTTTGCCCTGCTATTATGTTGTTTTCGGTGTTTTTCTGTGTCTTCATATTTTCAGAATTTTCCAATTTTCTCAAAACCAGTTTTCAATTTTTTTCGTATTAGAACTTCCAGAATTATTTTCGAATATGACTTCAAATTTGAAATACTGCATAGATGGGTTTCAATTTGTAAATTTTGCCAATGCCTTTTTTTTCGATTTTGAGTTTTACTGCTCAAGCGTTGACCAATTCCATAGACAAATATTATAATTATGAATAGGGAAAAATTGCGATAATTTTTTCACATGTTTGGGCGAGTGGATGAAGATTTTCTAGGGCTAAGTAGTCGGAAGAGCTGCAACATTTTTTCTTAAATAATTTTCTTACTATTTGATTAGCTTTTGATTTGTTCTTGACAAATTTTTCTCTAAAAGAAAATTTTTTTTGGAATTTTTAAAAAAATTTTTAAATTTAAAAAAAAATTATTTAAGTAAAAAAGATCGCATCTTCGCCCGATTTTTACAGCCTGAAATTTGATGTTGATCCGAATGCAGTGAAAAAATATATATCAATTTTTTCACGCTCTGACACTGCAACGATGTTATATATTTTTATATTATATAAATATATTACTCGTAATATTGATGAATAACTGCTCATCCTCTACCTCACGCAGGTGCTAGGTATTGCGACTAAAAAATAATCCTGAAGTATTTCACTCTAGGCCCAGGGTTCAATCCAGCACGAGTAAATTCCTTAAGGGGTTATTTTTATCAATATATCGTAATATATTACTGTGATATATAGATATATATATCTATAATATATTATATATTATATATCTTATATTACTATTATATAATTATATATCTATATATATAATAGTATATATGATAATTTAAAAAAATTCAGATCCCACAAATTCCAGGGGGGCAAGTGCCTCCTCCCTTGCCCTATGTGTGGACTGTCCATGTATATATATTATATATATATATATATCTATATAATATATAATATATATATATATATATAGTATATATAATATATATATTATATATATTATCTATTATTTAAATATATAATATATATATATGATATATTATAATTAATATTAATATATATATTATGAAAGAATAACAATCAAAATGAGCTACAGGGCGATACAGTTTTGAAGGACAGAGTGGCTACCCTCTTCAAGGATTGCTGACATATGCTGCGCTTCCAGCACTCGAGGAAAAGTATAATTAGTATTAAGACAGATAAAATTAAGAGTATGAAAGAGGACAGAGCACCAGCTATAGATTCCAAAGTTAGAGATAAGATGACTGTTGACAGGAAATTATGACCTACCTACGAGGCATATACTCAACGCTACTAAAGGTAGCAGTATCAGTTAAATACTCTATATTCAAGGATCTCTATAGACATGGCCATTATCATATAGTGTAATATCTTACAGGTATAATCTTTTACATAATGATAGAAAATACCTGATATAGGAGGAGTATAAGGTACGGAAGCAGAGTGTCACCTAAGATAATTGGTATTTACATATAGGTAGTAATTACAGATGAAACAGATAGGCCATAGAAAATTAAGAGAATTAAACTTTCAATAATTACATCTAGAAAGGAGATAGTTTATGACTCCTTGTAGTCAGATACCATCAAAGAGAATGCAAAGAAGTGAAGTAGAATAGGATAAGATATTAGTAGCAAAAGTTCATTATAATATATAAATGATTTATAATTATATTGGCAACAAAGTGACTAGTAAATATTTTATCTATGTAATATAGAATATTACCAAGCAGAGTGGCTGTAACTATTTAGAGTGATTTTTTAGATGGTGCGCGGGGCGCCTATTGTGCTAACAAAACATTCACAGACCAGGTCCCAAATACAAACATGCTGACTGGAAATGAAAAATTGTACAGCGGAGGAAGAAATGAAACTCACGAGAGGATGTTTATATTAACAGGGGCATACTGAGACATGAACGAGTGAATTGTATATTTTCGGATATGTCGTTTCGATTACCACTCGGTATCCTCCTAGACACTATTGAATAGTTGCTGCGATTAGTAACGCGGAGCTATCTAGATTAGTTCCCCAACACTCCATTCTGTTGTGTTTAGAAGCGAAGAACTAGAAAAAATAATAAAGAAACAACATCATAATCTAGTACATGTAAAAGAGACAGAAGTCATGAGTTTTATACCGTGATATAAGTACATTGGGGCTCCCAATATCAGACAGCACTCGAACTTTAACAAGTGAATATTTCACACGTGGGTTTTGGTCTTTTTCGGCACGCGTCCCGCTTTTTGTCAACCCTGGTGGAACACTTGTAATGATACACGTTTTCAAATAGAATAGAGACTCCTATCATAAAGAAGTTTTGTTGGACACCTGAAGAGAAGATTCGGGTCAATAAATTAGGTAGGTTATATTCTGAAAGAGAGTTAAGTGGGTCCGGCCAAAACTGTCCTGCACCATATCAATGCATTCCATATTGGTCGAAATTTGATCTGGAATATGTTCTGACCACTGTTTTCTTATCGAGTAATACTTACTATTAATCTTTCACTACACTCTGAAATTCTCTAGTGAGTACGGCTTATCATACATCAATTTTTGGGTTCTCAAATATACTAAGATAGAGAGCAAATATAAAATCGATATACTCACGAGAGTTGACAACTTATAGTCTATATTCGAGGAAATCTCGTAGTTTGGGGAACCGTATTGTCATAATATGATATATATCACATAATCAATATATATATATATAGTAGTATATATATCTATAATTAATATATTAATATATACTTATATTATATATAATATATATTATATATAATATATTAATATTATATAATTATTATAATTAATATAGATATATATATATTAAATCATATATTTAATATAATGATATATATATATATTAATATATATATACTATCTATTAATTATATATATATATTATATATTATCTATATATATATAGTATATAATATATATATAATATATTATTAATATTATATTATTATATAATATATTGTTTATATTTTTAGTATTTAAGAATGTTTACTCATTGGATTATTTGCATTGGCACTCTCATAATATGGCTACTAAATTGTCCAATCAATTAGGAAATTCGAAAAGCATGAAGGGTTTCCTTTCACGAATAAAATATAGAAAACTTTTAAGTATAAAGGTATAATAATAGTAGTTATTATATCAATATTCTTAGACTAATTCCTGACATTGGGGACAGGAGCGAATTACTTCTTTAACTTTCTTACTAATGGCACATATTTACTTATATACTAAATTATATAGGTAAATTAGTCTACGTAACTTATCATATATAAGCATACAGAGTTAACTTAAATAGATATATAATATATCATAAGGTCATCATACTACAGAAAAACTTATCCAAAACCAAAAGGTTAAGACCTATTCTATATATTAGAGTCTAATTATATGATATAATATAAAAATTATTAATATAAATATATATATACAGTATATATAATATATATAATATATTATATATATATATTAATATATATCATATATATATATATATATAATAATTAATATTATATATTATATATAACTATATTTATAAATAATATCAAATTATGATAATTAGAAAGATACTAATTAGATCATATTATATACTTACAATAATATATATTATATATATATATAATATATTATATAAGGTATATCATATATATATTATATATATATTAATAATAATCAGTATAATAAGACGCGCCCATTTATATTTTTTTGATTGACTATATAGAGTATATATATAGTATATAGTACGATAGTAACCAATGAATCCATAGTAGCACACTATAGCGACACTTTGAGTATCTCTATATAAAATGAACATCAGATGTCGCATAAGTGTTACATGTTATAGTGTAGGAGGTCTAGCTCTATCTTTCTACACCGCACAAGAGAGTTGCCTGTTCGCAGAGACCTACTGAGATTAATTAATCATATAAGTTAGATGAGAGCATCCTCTTATCGTGCTCACTACAAATAACAATTACACTCACTCACCTTCTTATCACTAGGAAGAAAAACACATTGTAATTTAATTTTTGTCATTATTACCACACCGTAAACTAATTTCTACACGTCCCTCTTTCCTCCCAACACTCTCATCGCTTGTGGTCCCGACTATTCTCACTCCCAGCTGTAAGGTCCAAGATCGTAGCGCTTCAGACAGGTCATGGACTCATAGTCTTGAATTAATAGTATAGCAACATTCTTTCATGATTAATATCTAATCTCAATAAAATTTATCTTTTATCCATTATTGATATTATACCTATATATATTATCTATATTATATATATAATATATTGTATATCTCTCTCTATAAATTTATCAATTATTATTAGTATTATAATCACATTAGACCAAATATATATATATAATTATTTGAACATTATCTTTTTAAAATACATTAGCATACAAATCCAACCTATCTGACTTCTTTTCTATATATATTTAGTGATACTTCATCCATATAACAATGCTATCAGCATCCTTCAATCCTATTTAATAGCTAGTTTTAATACAATTCTGGTTATTTCAGATATGAAAATCCAAAGTTCATTTCTTACGATGTCTTCCAAGTTCTATTATTATAAAGGGTAAACAACACAAATGTATTTTTTTCCTGTTCATGGACAGTTATGGCTCTGTGCAATATCGGTTGCCGCAGTAGAATTTTTCGCTGTACGCTGATTGCTAAGTCCCCGCCTTTTAGAAGAACTAGTTATAGAGCGTATTTCATCCTATGCCGCCTTTTGTACGTCATTATATGTACGCACCTAATACGATTTGCATCGTGGCGCCATAAGGCGCTAAACTAGCCTAGCTCGATATATTTATATATATATATCTATATATATAATATTAATATATATATTATATAATTAATACTTAAGTCTATATATATATATTATATTATATTATATATTAAACTTATATATTATAATATAATAATATATATATTACTATATATATATATATATATATTATATCTATTATATATATAGTATATTAATATAAATATTACTATATATATATCTTGGTATGATAGCTTATTACGTCAACACTATACCTATGGAAGAAAAATATTCACTATACTTAATTGGCTCACGTTTATTTAGTTTAAATCATATAGTTTAATTATTAGTTTATATTATATAAAATTAATATTAGTTTATATATAGTATATATTAAATTCCGTGGGTATAGTTTATTTAGACTTATTTTATTAAAGCTAATTAAATTTATAATATTCAATTTAAAAATTGACTAATTTAATTTTTAATTATCTTTAATACGGAGAGCAAAAGATATTTACATTCAAATAGCGCAACTCGTAATTGTTGTAAGATATTCATGAAAGCAGAGAGTCGAGTAACGTCATATAATGTACCATAACGTAAATCTAATCATGGAGACTACAAGTATTATGAACATGATGATAAATCGTCATAATAATCATGAATATATCGAGCTCACTTACGCGTTCATAATATTATTAATAATAATTAAATTAAATTATTATAATTATAATTAAATGAATAATACTTAAAAAAACATATGATAATATTATAATATATAATATAATAACAAGTACCTTATTAACTTTATGGCTTGCTTATGAACGGAAGAGGCATAGACACTTATAGTCACTCATTAGCGTCACCTAGTAGACTATGACAGCACGCGTACAGGGGTTATACTAATCATTAGCTCAGCTCTATGACCCTGATAGGAATCAAATCACACTGTGACCAAATAGGCTTTCTGAGATTGATACGAATACAAATAAGATTGATTGCTAAAAATACTGTCACCAAAAATCTCATGTATTTGGAGGATTAATATCATGAGTATTTGTTAGGGAGATACAGTACTATCGAGTAACCCGTCACGGGTTGGCTTTTCGCTGCTGTTTATTTTTCACTAGGATATGATAACAAAGCAGAAAGTAAAAATTAATGTCCTTGTCATAGGAGACAGGGGTTCTCGGCTCTACGTGAACTACGGGGGATTCTTAATTCCACCCCTTAATCCAGAGGGATTTTAGGCCTCGACGGAAACATCCCGCTCCTTTGAGTTATTGAGGATTGTTCGCGGGGTTCCCGCCCTCCCTCCGGGGTATGAACGTCCCCCTTCGTCCCCGATTCGTGAACACGCCCTAAAAGGGTATATCATATCAATGGAGATTAAAAGGGATCAGTGATAGTATCATATATTCAAAAATATTGTTTAGCTACATCAATACATATCATTCAAAATAATGTCAGATAACGGTCATCTCTATCAAATTTGGTAATACGTTTTATTTGCATATGTTTAAAATTAATTAATGATTATTATATAGATAATATAATGATAATGGTGCCATGGATTCATTTCAGTAGTGTCAAAAATATATGCTATTATTAAAAAAATGTTATAATGGAGCTATATCTGAAGGAATATAAGAGAATTATTATTATATGAGTGCAAAATCCGACAAATTCTTTAAAAAATATAAATATATTTAAATACATTTACATTTAACAATCTATAATATATAATATAAGTTCCAAAAATGAATTTTCGTAAGAAGGATATAAGAATGTTATATTTTGAGACAATCATTTCACCTGATAACATCTCTTAATAGTATTTGAGAAATTTATGTGTTGATTACGGCTTATATCATCAAAATATTATCAAAAAAAACGTTGATCTCTGTGTGTACTTATTTTTATAGAGAAATATTGAAATTTTTTTTCAAAAAAATTCTGTCCTGCTTAGTTAACTCCACCATGGAGTAGTATTAACAGTAGTATATAACATATTTTATGTTTCTCCGAATTAACTTCTTTATTGTAGACAGGCTAATAAATAGTACTTCAGTCTCATATTATTTAATATTCATTATATATACACTCAACATAATTTAGTAACATCAACTAAGGTATTTTAATTAGACGTCAATCCTTATTAAAAGGATGATTCACTAATAATAAAGACGATATATATTCTTCAACTAAAAACGCTAATAATTTTTATAGCATAGTTATTATCATCAGGTCTTAAATATCTAACATGTATTGATGTCTTCTCATAATTACTATTCCCATAATAATTTATATTGTTCCTATATATTTTTATTATCCTATCGAAAAATACATAAATATTATAATATATACTCACTAGTTATATATATATATATTATATATAAAGATTATATATATAAATTATATATACTTTCTTTTTATTTTGAGGTGGGGTATATAGGGATTCATGTAACAGGATCCGCTACTAATGGCCTCATCATACAAGGAAGAGGTCACATCTAGGTATGTATTAGAATATATCAACTACATCTATTCCAATGCGGTCCTGGTATCCTTAGGCTTATTATACGATATTTTACCTTATGTCAGATATTAATACGAAAGTTTCTTAATTAGAAGTCTCGGCGATAATGAAATGTTTCAAGTCAATAGAAGAAAATGATATAAAATGAAGCAAATATATATGATATATATTACTTATCCTTAATAACATTATTAACGTAGTCCTAATATTACATCATCGAGCATCAATATACTAATTCTAATAAGCTAAGGTTGATCGTAACGATATAAAAAAGACACTATACTCATAAAACTGTCTCACTGTATAAGTCAAGACAATAGATCATTGTTCTAGTCGCATACAGTAGAGACGGAACAGAAGTCTCACGTTTTAAATAATATAAGACATAAGAGAGGCTCATATATATATAGAACTTTTAGAAGGTGTTTACTGGAGAATAAATAGTAGCGAAAAGATAGATGACTAAGTGATGCTCCGTTGGGGGACTATATCAATGAAGATATGGCGAATAGATTGTGAGGTATAGCGATGGCAAACATTTGCATAAAATGAGAGCGAGCGGCTAATCATTGAACTAAGTATGGCCTGTCGAATTGAATTATTACATTGGTATTAGTGGCCAATATACGAAGAGCGTGCATGAGTATCTAGCTAACCTATTCAATGTAAACTCGCTTTTACTAAAGGTATCATGAGGGAGTAATCAGCTATACTCCCTATATAAAATGCTTCGGGTCTTTATATTTATCTGAAATATCAATTTCAGATCTCAATTGATCATGTTCGTACCATGTTCACTGGACTTGCCAATGAGATTGAAAGACCTGTTATCGAGAGAACTTAGAGATAATAGGAATCAGATTTGATAGAGGCCGTACTTTCTCATTTTTACGGTCTCTCTGCTCAGCAATGCTCATGCCTAATTATTTCCTATGCCCTCCCGTACAATATGAGAGAGTGAGTCTAATACATAGAATGAATTTGTTTTCTATACAGGTGTAGGTAAGACTAAATCCGTAAAAATATTGTTGTACATATATGCTGAATACTACTTATTTCGTTTTTTATAAGATATAGGGGGTTATTTATAAAGCCGTGAGCTTGTAGCGCGCTGAGCGAAATCTGAATAAATGACATATCAGAGTTGTCCTTGGTTAAGTGAAATAGAATTATCAGAAAGGGCTAAAATTCATTAAAATAATCTATTATATATCTGATATATAAAAATTGATAAGCATGAGGGGGAAAGGGCTTGGAGAGGTTTTCGGGTCAGTGCAAAGACAGTAGAAGCCCCCACACTATTACCTTGTTTATGAGAGCCGTCAAAGTAAAAACTTAGGAGTAAAATTTACTACTGATTATAACGGCCGGGAATGGAGACAGGAATGATTACGCTTTATCGCAAAAGGCAGTCAGGGTGAATAAGAATATTTATGGAATGAAGTAGGTCATGCTAACCAGGGCAACATGGTTAGGGAGCAGGAAATAGCCAAGGTATAATACGCAAATCTTATCAATATCAAATAGAGAAAGGCAGCACTCTTCTGTACATAAGGGAATGTTATATAGCACAAATTAAGGATTAGTTATAAATACTGTCTAGATAAATGGTACCAGTAATCTTAGGATTCTAGATGTAGTACTTCCTGCAGAATCGTTTATAGTAAGCAAACGGTATTTAGGTAGGGTATATCTGAAAAGCGAAATTATTACATTAGTGACACATGAAGTATATTCCCTAATATGCGAGAAGTAGAGAGTGGACTATCAACCTGATTCAACTTAGGCTCCAACCGATAGTGGAAGATAGGAAGGCTCCAAGTGGAAATAGTATATAGTAGATCGAGCTCATTCACTGGATAAGATCGTAAAAAGGTATTTTAAAGTATAGATTTGGGTGAGGCCTGACCATACTACTACACAGCCATAAGGCCCTCAGACTACTCGAGTAATCGGCTAATAGGGTACATATATTATAGAGACGATAATAAGGGACTTGCTAGAATATAAGCACTATACTTTCATAGACATTTAGATGCAATAGATGATGTAATAGGTACTCAACCCCTGCAATGACAAGATAATACGTTTATCTACTAGAAAGTTTATATTAGTTGCGTAGTCTGACTGTACTCTTATAAGTGAATTATCATTCTAGAAAATGATGTTTCACTACAAAATTTATACTTATTGAGTGTAATATTTACAGGAATATAATGCGACACCATATAAGGTTAGGAATATATTACGCGAGTGAAGAAGGTTGACAGGTTCTTCAAATCCTTATTTATGCTTACGTAAAAAGCACTGTTAGAGCTTTTGGTGTGAGAAACTGAAAGCTATGGGAGTTACGCCAGCTAATACCATGTGGTTGAAAAATATTAGACAAAATTTTCCTTTGTGCTGAGGTGATGTGGTACAGAGATAAGAGAAACTATTCGGATTTGGTACAAAAACATTGTATTACGTAACACGAAGAGAGAACACGTGACTATGCCATAGCACACATCTTAGTCCCGCACCTTGTGACCTCCACTATCATCACAACTATGTTAATTATCAACTTCTCACTAGGTCATTCAAAAGCATAAGCAAATATTATTGTCTTTAATTTTTGGCTTTTTCTTTAAAAATGCTTTTTTTTTTTGCACTGTTACGTTTTTAAAAAATGTAAAATATAACAATAATACATAAAAGAAAAATATTCAATAAAATGCAACTGTTGCGCCTATCGCACAACTAACCCACTTCTAGACTGCTTGATCTCCATGTGTATTACCTGCCGCATATTTGCAAGTCTCAGAATTCTTGAAGGCTCTCACATTAAGACATTATCTCCCTTAAAAAGTAAATTTTTTAATAGTAAGAAATAATAATAAAAAAAAAAATCAAAATATTCTATTCTCTCTATTGATTACATAGTCATACGGTTCTTATTTAATTAAATATTAATACAAAGGACTATATAGAACGAGAAAGTGGCGCTACTAGGGGACATTTTTTGTCCATTGGAGCCAAATAAGTTAAGTAAATTAGTTAAACTATAAATCGTTTTATGTCAATACAGAGCATCAATAAAAAGTAGTTATTACATTCACGAGCAATAACTCCATACCACCGATAAGTAATAACACATAATGAGAGATAAATTACTTAGGTCGCTTCTGACTCATCCTTGTCTTTCATTACCGTCAAAGCTAATCGGATAGAAGTGGCGTTGCTCAACAGGCAAAGCATGGAAATATATGACACTGATACCTAAGTAGACAGACGCATGAACGGTCCGAGTAAAAAACGCACACGTCTATCCACCTTCCCTCCTGTTCGGTCTAGTACAGCCATGATAAGATGATAAGTCCACTGCTACGCAATAAGACATTTATGCCACTACCCGGATGCTCTCATCGTAGAGATTCTTACAAATCCTTCTGGGGAACAGTTCGTGCATGGCCTACGTTTCTGTCCGTAAGTCCAAGCAAAATGGCACCCGTGCGCCATCCTTCACCTCCTGAGAGCATTTAATGCCTAAATAACAACACTCATGCGCATTGCACTACCAGAGGTCCAGTGTTAGAAATTACCATTCTAACCCCTATTACCGAATTCAAGCTCAAATAAGAAGAAGCCATTCACTGTACACCCATACCTACGAGGCATCTTAACTAGATTCCTACAACTTTTGTTCCATCTTTCGTAAACTTTGCTATGTCCATGTTATTATTCTTCTCATTCGTCCGCCAGTTAAGTATACTAATCGAGTCTTAAGTGCAGTTTTCGATTTTGCCCACTTTGACTATATGCGAAAGCTAAAGATTTTTTCCGTGTCGTTTTTGCCTCACAAACCTTCAGTGCTCACAATCGTAAAAAACGCTCACCCCACAACCGTAAAGAAAAAAATGACCACTATTCTGCTGTACTAGAGAATAGAAACTCATGTATAAAAACGCAACATACAGATTACTAGCTAATTACATTAAACGTTTTAAGATCCATTCTTTTCTCTACCGAGCATTTTCTGCGCTAAGGTAAATTGGCGACCAAACAAAAATTCTTAGCTCATTTAGGAGCATTCTGCCACCTACGTTAACTAAGCGAAATCCAAGTCATTTACTTACTAACTCGATTATATTCGTTCAGTTCTTCTCTTATCTAGGTAGGTTCCCAAGCTACGTACTCTCTCACCACATTAAGGGTTTGGGAAATAGGAAAAAAATCAAGACTCGTATTATATTTCCCGGAAAAATACGGTATTTTGTCTAATGAAAAAAAAACACAGCTCCTGAAAAAAACAAGTAAATAATTGTTTATACTTATCGTTTTATATTCTCAATATATAGTTTGAGGTACTTATTACATTCGTTATTGAACAATTTTATTTATAAGTTTATTAGCAAATAATGCTCAATTTGACATTTTTTTTTGGTTCCAATTTCCTACAAGGGTGAAGCCCTTGAGTTTGTGTTCAAATTTTATATCTCTGGGATAAAACCTCATATTTATATTTTATATTCTGAATTTATTATATATTCAATAATATATTTTGTTTGTGGCTTCATTAATATGTTTCTATGTGTTGATCAGCGTCCTCTTCAGATCACTATTTAGCCATAATATTAGTTATAATCATCTTATAATTCCAGAATTTAGAAATGCCGCGAGCATAAAGTCTCCGATTGTGATTAATATACTCTCTTTAAGGAAATTAAGGTAGCTAAAGGCCCTTTGCATGACAATGATATACTATTTGTATGGTCAGGGCTTGTAGCAAGTTTCATTCAAAAAAGTGAAAAAGTTAAATAAAATTTATGTAAAAAACCCAATAAAAAAGTAGTAAAAAATAACGTGACTTGAACTTTATGCAAGTAGATAAAACATAAAATAACAGAAACTTAATAAACAACGGATGAGTAGAAACAAAAAGTCTTATTATTTCTGAGAAAATCGCATTATAAAATACAAGGACATCTATTATATCACAAATTATTATTCCTTACTAAAATCAATGGTGACTTAACTTATTTACGTATACTATAATCAAATATCTATTATTATTTAAATATTATTGAGTAGTTCTCCGAACTATAAAGTAGGTTTTAAATATAAAATAACTGAAGATCTGAAAGTCAATATACATCTAAATGTAATTAAAATGTCTATGTATTTATGCAAAGTTCATGTAGCTATAAAGAAATGGAATAATAACTAAAATAACTCTTGAAAATACCCTTGCTGTATTTGGTTACAGAAGAAGCAAGCTAATAATTATTATATATAAAACTAAGGGTATAATTAAATTTTTTGAAAAAGTCTGAAATGAGACCTTAGGTTATTTCGATTTTATCAACAGTAAACTGTCATAAATTTTCTTATTACAACACTATATACATCTTTTTTCAGATGTCCTCTTATCGAACATTATTAATGGACACCCATATCTAATTTCCAGCATTCGATTGAGCTAATGCTGCTTTCAACTAAAATCTTTTTTAAAATCCACTTTGCTCTGCCTCTTCTTTTATTAATTTCATGTTCCTTCCAGCATTTGTTCCTCAGAATTATGTTTTTTTCTCTTTTTATTGGATCAAAAGTTGTTTTTTTTGATTTTCCTCTTCAAAGACAATTTTTTTGTCTTGTTATCAGTAAATCGTACCTTTGCTAGCTATATCATCTTCGAGCTCCTTTGTCTCCTTTCTCTATATCTACAGTTAAGCATGTAGTAAATTGTTATTATGCTAAACTGTCAAAAAATTTTGATCGCTTAAGGAGCTCTAGGAGTTTCAGTAAAAAATATATAAGGTAAGGTTTGTTGATTATTTATCAATTTTAGATGCACTTGTATACAGTGACTAAAGCCCATTTAAATTTCTCTATCTGAGATACATAGATGACTCTGTACTTATGTAAAAGAGTCTGCCTGATGTGGAAAAATTAGCATTACTTATATATCACAATCTTCATTTAAACTATCATGTGATCATGAACATGACAAGTGAAGCATTATTCTCTCTTTCAACTGTTAGATTAAAATAAATAGGTGAAAAGGATTTTGCATACCAAAGTGAGATAGTATTTCTTTCTCAATACTGAGATTATTACAGGTGAAAAGATTTTATATCGGACTCTGGTTCAGCGGTTTTTCCTCAATTGTAGTTAAGTCTCATATCTCACTTACATCTTCTAAAATTATATGTCTCTGTAGTGGAATTTTACCATGCGCAATGATCCCAAGCAATCTTAACTTAATATTTTGGCAACTTCTTATGGAACTAATACTTCAATCATTAGGGGATATAGTAACATTTTGTTGATTTTCGTTAGTAGTCTGAACGTGAACTCGTAAAAGTTCATCTCACTAGTATGAATTGATTGTTCCACATTACTATGCTCTAACAGATATCTAAACAAAAATGTTATTGTATCTATTCGCAGCACGTAGTAATAAATAAATATGATTAACTTATTGATACAAGTACTATTATCACGACTACTACTAATATACTTACAGTGAATTTAAAACTGATTTCTTTCAATGGAAGTAAATTCTGGGTAATCTCCGTTTTCACAGTCACAATTCCTGTACTAGAGTTCATTTTAAAGTAATTTTCACTACCGCCGAAAGTATCTTGAATCATTGCAAATACCTTCCCAACAATAGTTATAATTGAACTAATAATTGCCTTGAACCATTAAATTTACCTGTGAAACCCAAAATAACAATGGTATTTCATTTCACTTTTTCAAATCACCCTACACATATGAAACAAAACATTATATATATATATATATATATTATATAGATAAATATATATAAATATAGATATATTATAATAATAAATATAAATTATATATTATATTAATATTATTATCTATATTTTATTAATAGAATATATATCGCTTATATAATACATATTATATAATATATTTATATAATTAATATATATCATATATTATAAAGATATTAGAAAAAAATATTATAAAAAAAAAAATATAATAAATATTATTATTATATATATATTATATTAGATTATAATACATATATTATATATATTATTATATATATATATATATTTATATATATATAGCGGTAGGACTTGCTAGATTGGTGGTTTCTTTAAGAGCAAGCACCCTATATAAGAGGATGGTAATTTAGAATTCCATATTTGAAATGATTGTTTTTATTCAACATAAGTAAATATTCAATAAAAGTATAAAAGTTAACAAAAGTTCCTTCTGTTGAGATACCTCTCTTTCTAGGCGAATTGGTTAGTCACAGTTCCTTTCAGGCGCGATTTTCACCTTTTGTGCGAGGATTTGTTGTTTTGTGATCGAATCAAGTGTTCGCAGCCTTTTCCTTGAAACTTAACGCTCTTGCCGGGAGGATTTCTGGAGAGGAGTATCTTGAGTGAATTTATTTCTTCTGATTCTTATTATTATTTTATCTGACTATATGTATCTGACCTGAGAGTATCTCAACGGACGGTTGAATATTATTTCATTTTCGACTGTGTGCTTAAAATTTTGCTCGCGCAAATCTTAGGATAAGTAGGAACATAAATTAAAATTTTTATTTAAAGTTATAATGGAGTGCTACATTCTTCCCGCGCTAAACACGGGAGTGAGAAAGTATGTTATAATAATTATTCAAAAATATAAAATTAACCTTCATTCAAAGTATTCATATTTGTGGGCATTTGACAATGCGCACCAAACATATAAAACATGTCAATGAGGTAAAAAGAATAAGTTAAATACATACATAAAATACTTTCAATAAAAACATATCTAATTATGTCCTTAGACATAAGTGGCATACAAACATTTGAAGGCAAAAAAATAGTATACATGAATGAAGAATATTAAAATACGAGCATAACTGGTTACATCGAAGATCTAACTATAACAAATAATTGAATACATAAAAATACAATAATGTTATATATATACAGAAAATTAAAAGTGCATTTAAACACAAGCATATTTGGTTATTTCCGTTAGATATAAACAAACATACAAACATTTAAATGCATAAAGTACAAAAATTATTAATACATAATTATTGATATAAACAATTGATTATTCCAAGTTGAATAGGCCACATCCGATCGAACGTTGGATCAAGAAAGGTCCAGATAAGGCGTTTCTAATGTATCCTGATCTTGACCAATGCGCACGTAAAATAGTGTCTCAACAGCTGTAGTTACGAGGAGAAACATTGCTTTGACATATGTGAGACGAAATTGCTTGAAATTTAGGTACCTTTATTTGAAAAATTTTTCATATATAAAGGAGCGTCAAGAAACCATTTAGATTCCGAAAAGGAATCAAAGTCGTAGTGGAATTCAAAAATGATTCTGCCCATAATCCCAACTTAAAATGATGAAAGAAATCAATACCGTAAAGGAAGTTACATATGTGGAGGCAAAGTTGCTTGAAATTTAGGTCCTTTATTTGAAATAAAATTCTTTCATACATAAAAGGGAGAGGTCACAGGACCATTTAGAATTCGAAAATCAAAGTTCGTAGTTGAATTCAAAAATGAGTTTCTGCCCTAATCCAATCGTTGAATGATGAAAGAAATCCATGCCGAAAAAGGAAGTTTGCTATGATCTAGCGATGAATCCTCGAACTGTTATAGTTGTGAAAGAATTTCTGCCCATAATCCAAATTAAAATGAAAAGTTGAAGTTCGTATGTAATGTTCGTTTGCTCGAGTCATTTTCTTCGAGTGTTCTGAGAGGGAATTTTAGTATTATTTTGTTTTTTTCTTTTTCTTCATTTTTTTTGGTGTTTTTAATTAGTTTTACAGAATGCTTTTTAGTGAATTTCCGGTGTTTACTCCGGGGTCACCAATTATATATTATAAGAAATGCTAGGTTGGTGGCTTCTTTTGTAAGAAGCAAGCACCCTAGTATAAGAGATTGGTAATTTAGAATCCATATTTGAAATGATGTTTTTATTCAACATAAGTTAAAATATGCAATTAAAGTATAAAAAGTAACAAAAGTCCCTCTGTTGAGATACTCTCTCTTCTTAGGCGAATTGGTAGTCACAGCCCTTTCCAGCGCAATTTTCACCCTTTTTGTGCGAGGATTTGTGTTTGTGATCGAAATTCGAGTCGCAGCCTTTTCCTTTGAAATTACCTTCTTGCGGAGGATTTTCTGGAGAGAGTATTGGAGTGAATTTATTTCTTCTTTTATTTTTTTAGATTCTTATTGTCAATTTTATCTGATATATGTATTCTGACTGAAGAGTATCTCAAACGGACGGGTTGAAATATTATTTCATTTTCGAGCTTATGCTTAAAATTTTGCCGGTCAAATCTTAGCATAAGTACGAACATAAAATAAAATTTTTACAAAGTTATAATAGAGTGCTTCATATATATATATATATATATATATATATATATTATATTATAATATATATTATAATATGTAATTAAATTATATTTACATAATTATAATATATATATATATATATATATATATATATATTATATATATAGTCCGGTAAGTTAGCAGAAATTAAATAATAAACTAAAACATTGCAATAATAACATTGTTATTGTTTTCTTTTACAAGTAATATAATAAAATACAAAATCAAGATTTGAAAATTTAAAACTATGACGACATGCAAAACGACAATTTACGTGCAAAATCATCTCACATAGTAATTAACAACTTTTTTAAAAAGGAATTTTTATCGGTATTATATATTATTTCTCACTAAATTATTTGCAAATGCGATATGCGCTAAAATGTTAAGTACTGAAACTCGCTCATCTTGTACGAGCACACACGTTTGTTAACAGTACGTATCTCTCATGGAACGTGTCTCCAGATGTAAAAGAGAAGTTGTGGTGTGCAGATATTGTTGGAAATTGATTTCATGGCGGAGGAAAAGGTTTTTATAGTTTAGTAATATTTCCGCTCATTCGGAGGTGGTCGTGAAAGCTGAACGAGTTTGAAAATGGTGGCAGAACAATTCCGAGAGAAATTTAATAGAACGGCAACAAGTAATACCATTATGGTGTCTATTGTTACTATATTTCACCGTTCTGTTAGTGTATTGTGTCAACGGAAGGGGAGGTTCAGTCGACCGACCAATAACTGTTTCGACAAAGGAGAATCGCGGAATTGCAATTGCAATAGACGAAGTCTACGACGAACGGCCTTGAAACTGAACATAAGCGATAGGTCTATTGCAAATTGTTTAAGGGCATAGGCAGGGCCCTCTAAACCATTCATTCCGCCCCAGGCAAAAAAAAATTTACCTAAAGCATATGTAAAATTATATATATATATATATAATAATATATATATATATTAATATATAAAATATATATAATATATATATTATATATATAGTATATATATATATATATATATATATATTATATATATATATATATATATATTTCGTTTTTTGCTGTCGTTGTCTGCGCAGTTCTAGGCCACTAGGGCCCCTAGGCATTTGCCTAGTTTGCCTAGCGGTTAAGAGGACCCTGAGTGAGTGTTCACATCGAATCGATGTCACAAAACCAGGAATTGACGTTTAGAAATCTTTTAAATACAAAAAGGCGGGAACGTAAAACGCGAAAACAAATAATAAGTAAATCCGAGAGAGAGAAGAGAGAGAAGAGAGAGAGAGAGAGAGAGAGGAGAGAGAGAGAGAGAGAGAGAGAGAGAGAGAGAGAGAGAGGAGAGAGAGGAGAGAGAGGCTGAGAGAGAGAGAGAGAGAGAAAAAAGAGAGAGAGAGAGAGGAGAGAGAGGGAGAGAGAGAGGAGAGAAGAGAGAGAGGAGAGAACGTGAATCAAAGCGTATTCCACAAAGAGGACTCGAATGGATAAAGTTCTTATAAATGTAATTTACTTCTATGTTCCATTTATTTTGTGCAAAATTGCTTGAATGTAATTGGGAATTAGCAATAAAATACAAAGAACTATAACTCTTTGAATTTTCAAAAGTTTTAAAAGTATATACAATATGATTAAACAGATATTTACCTGTTCTAAAACAAGTTTTACTCATATTACGTAAAGTATTTCCAACACAACTCACAACTTTAGCAACAGAACGAGAAATGGCAATAATATTAAGGAAGAGAAAAAAAAGAAGAAGGAAGAAATTTTCTAGGTCATGAGTTTCACCATTACAGATGAAAGCTAATAATAATAATAATAATAATAATATGATATAATATAATAATAATAATAATAATATAATAATAATAATATAATTAATAATCTTAAACAGATTAAGATAAATTTTAATAGAAATGTAATATAATAATAGTAAGCATATAATAAATAAATAACACTTAATAATAATAATAATAATAATAATAATATAATAATAATAATAATAATAATATAATAATAATAATATAATAATAATAATAATAATAATAATAATATGATAAAATAATAATAATAATAATAATAATAATAATATAATAATAATAATAATAATAATAATGATATAATAATAATAATAATATAATAATAATAATAAAATATAATAATAATAATAATAATAAATAAGAATAATTAATAATAATAATAATAATAATAATAATAATAATAATAATAATAATAATAATAATAATAATAATAATAATAATAATAATAATAATAATAATA
>JABUQX010002357.1:17500-20000 GCA_015478945.1 Trachelipus rathkii | reverse complement strand
TAGATAGATAGATGATAGATAGATAGATAGATATATAGATAGATAGATAGATAGAGATAGATAGGATAGATAGATAGATAGATAGATAGATAGATAGATAGATAGATAGATAGATAGATAGATAGATAGATAGATAGATAGATAGATAGATAGATAGATAGATAGATAGATAGAAGATAAGATAGATAGATAGATAGAAGATAATAGAAGATAGATAATAGAAAATAGATTAGATAGATAATAGAATAGATAGATAGATGTTAGATAGATAGATAGATAATAGAAGATTAGATAGATAGATAGATAGATATAGATAGATATAGGAGATACGTAGACTAGATAGATAGATAGATAGTAGATAGATAGATAGATAGAGAGTAAGAGATAGATGATAGATAGATAGAGAGTAGATAGATAGATAGAATAGATAGATTTAGATAGATATAGATAGATTAGATAGATTTTTTTTCTTCTTTTTTTTTTTTTTTTTTTTTTTACATAAACACCACCACTCACGGGCAAAGGCCCTAATCTAGGAGGGGTGTGCTCAATTTTTGTCTGAGCAAGACGGAGCCAAGAAGAGAGTAACACACACTCAGACGTCCGACCAGTGACGAACCTGGGTCTTTCGCTTAGTTGGGCGAGTGCTCTAACAGCTGAGCTACCGGACGCCATTTTGGTGCTTGATCCATTCCTTGATAGATTTTTTTCGAAAATAACGTGTACAAAAATGACAATGTATTAATAGCATATAAGGCGGCAATTCCAGATTCAAAAAAATAGTTTAATATATCTATGAAAAAGCCTATTGAGATTCAAAGGCAAAACAATAACACTCTAATTGCCTTAAGTTAATAACATTGCAAAATAAATCTTATAAATTTCTCCTTACAAAATGAACAGAGAAAGACAACTTTATTTCCTCAGGAGGGAATCCAAACAAAAATACAGGAACATAAAAAATTCATTTTTACATTGTCAGCTCTGGTAAATATCAGTACAAAATTAGCAGTAGAAAGTAATTCATAGGTGGTAATTAATATTCCTTTGGAGCAACGCGAGTATTTCGAGAAAATTTTAGTAATTTATAATTTTTTATGCAGTTTTAACCAGTCTTAGCTTAAAAATGTCACTTACTTAAGTATATCAACATCCCTGTAAATATCACAAGTTTGAGTAACATCCACATACTGATCAAAAAGACCGCTAACTATCTTATTCTGAATCACCTGCAATCGGTCTCTACGCAATGAAGAAATTAAGTATCCCTCCAAGACGTAATAACACAGAATAAGCTAGAATAAACAATACAGTTTTAGCAGTTTTTAGTGACAAAAACTCATCTATGCAAAAAATAATTTCAAGAAGTCATGAGAAATTAAATATTACATAATTGACATGGTCAATAAATTTCAGATTCTCATCTATTACAACGTCAAGATATTTTAAAGAGCAAACTTTTTCGATACATTCTTCATTCACTTCTAGATCTAATGTTCGATCTGGGGGCAAAGATGAAAAAAAGCATAAATTTTGTCTTTGCAGCATCAAGAGCGAGCTTATTATAGTTACACCAATCAAGAAGCATTTCCAATTTTCTCTCTATGAAAAGAGCCAAAAAGGACTTATTATCAAACTTCTTAAGAAATACAATATAATATGCGTACAATATAACAAAAATGTCACTGGGAAGCAGATTTAGGTCATTAATATAAATGTCAAAAAGAAGAGGCCCCAGACAGCTCCCTTGAGGCACCAAACATAAAATTGAGCAATAGAACTCTCACTATTAATTTTAACAAATTGAGTCCTGTTGGTCAGATAAGATCTAAGAAGGTCATGGGCAAGACCCCTAACACCATATCTATAAATTTTATGAAGCAGTAAAACATGATTAACTGTGTGATATACGTTACTTAAGTCACAGAATACACCAGCAACATAACATTTCTTTCAGAAAAAGCTTCAAGCACCTTCATGTTTACCTTAGTAATGGTTTGCATAGTACCACAGACCTTAGAAAAACTAAATTGATTACTAGAAATTAAATTGTTACCAGAAAAGTAGTTACTCAGTCAAACAAACAAAAGCCTTTCAAATATTTTAGAAACAGCAGAGTTTTGTTATGGGTCTATAGTTTATCAAATTTAATTTACTTCCACATTTTAATTCTGGAACAATTTTACAAGCTTCAGAGCATCAAGAAAGACTCCGTGTGCTAGACAGCAGTTGGACAGATCGCTTAGAAGATCCAAAAACCACGCTCAGTCATTTTGAGAAATTTAACGGGAATATCATTAAGATTATTTGAATCTTTCAGACTCCTAATAACATCAGCCACCTCATGCCGATTCATTGAAGCAAAAACTAAAGAGTATCGGTGAATCGGAATAGATCTATATATCAACGCATATAAACTATAAAGGGTCCTAAGCTCGCAGCAGTATCCCTCATGGGAGAGTAAAAATATTGATTAAATAATAAATGCCTAATAGTTTTT
>JABUQX010002357.1:5000-7500 GCA_015478945.1 Trachelipus rathkii | reverse complement strand
TATTATATATTATTATTTATTATTATTATTATTATTATATTATTTTTTTTATTATTATTATTATATTATTATTATTATTATTATTATTATTATTATTATTATTATTATTATTATTATTATTATTATTATTATTATTATTATTATTATTATTATTATTATTATTATTATTATTATTATTATTATTATATTATATTATTATTATTATATTATTATATTGAATTTATTATTATTATATTATTATATATTATATATTATTATATTATTATTATTATTATTATTATTATTATTATTATTATTATTATTATTATTATTATTATTATTATATTTATTATTTATGATTTATTTTTAAATTTCAAATAGTTTTTTTCATATTTTAATTTATTTTAGCTGATGATGTGTTTGGTTAACCTGAAACGTCCTATTAAATGATATCAAAGCTTTTGTTCTAAGAACAAGTCTATTGAATCTAATATATATTATATATATATATAAATATATATATATATATATATATAATATATATATATATATTATAATATATATATATATATATATATATGATATTTATATATTATATATATATATATATATATATTATATAAGTGATATATACTATATATATATATATATTATATATATATATATATAAATATAAATAATTTATTTATTAATTAAATATTATTTATATTTTTTTATAAATTATATATAATATATATATATATATATAATTATATTATATATTATATATATATTATATATATATATATATATATGATAATATAATTATATATATATATATAATATATATATATAATATATATATATAATATATATATATATATAATATATGTAATTCCTAAGTGTTGAGCTCTTACCCTTAAGATGAAATCAGAGTGTTACCTCTTGACAAACGATGAGCTAAAAGGAAACCCGTCAAATACCTCTGAAAGCTAGCTTCCCAAGAAGAGTGAGGCGTGTCATGGACACCTAACCTCCGATGGGCCTCCCCGCTCACACTCGGGTCAGGGGCAACACTGAGTAATTTTGACCGTTGATCAAGAGGTAACACTCTTGGATTTCCATCTTAAGGGTAAGGGTTCAAACCCACTTAAGATCATTACAAATATACAAATGATTGTTGCGTTTATTGCACAAATATCTTTGAATACAAAATAAGGTCCGATTAGAAATTACTCAGTGTTGCCCATGACCCGAGTGTGAGCGGGGAGGCGGGAGGAAATTGATAAACAAGATATGTGTCTGATTAATGGAGACTATTTATTGACAGTTCTAAAAGAAATTTGAAATATGTTTTACTACATAATGGGACAAAATTTGTGTAGATTCTTATAGACCACTCAGTGTCCCTTAAAGAGGAATATGGAAACATAAAGGTTGGCCTGGAAAAGTTGAAATACAAAGATCATGTTTGGTTAATGTGTGCTGATTTGAAAATGATGAACTTTCTCTTATTACAACAGAGCGGATACACGAAATATCCCTGCTTCTTCTTCTACTGGGATAGTAGGGTAAAGGAAGAGCATTGGGTTAAAGATACATTTCCATTAAGAGTCAGCTTAACACCAGGACAAAGAACATTATTAATGAGCCATTAGTTGATCCGAGAAAAATCATTCTGCCCCCACTTCATATCAAGCTTGGGATAATGAAACAATTTGTGAAAACTCTTGAGCGCAAAGAACAATGTTTCAACTATATATGCTTAGCATTTCCTGTACTTAGTGTAGAAAAGAAAAAAGAAGAAATATTCAATGGACCACAAATCAGAACGTTACTAAATTATCCATAACTTGTTACATCAATGTCTCCTTCCTATTGAGACAAGAGCCTTTAAAGCATTTGACAATGTTGTCAAAAACTATTTAGGAAACAGAAAGTCACAAACTATAAGGACATAGTGAAAGAGCTCTTGTCCAGTTTTCAGTTAATGGGATGCAACATGAATATTAAAATGCATTACTTGCCCAACCACATTGAAAAGTTTCCAGAAAATCTGGACGATTTCAGTGAAGAGCAAAGGGAGGGTTTTCATCAGGACATCGAAATAATGGAAGAGCGGTATCAAGGCCGGTGGAACCGTAATATGACGACTGACTACTGTTGGAGTCTTATGGGAGATGTTCCTGATGCTGCACACAAACAATTCTCTTTGCGAAAAACATTTACTTCTTAATAATACATTGCACTTTATGTTATGGGCATCTTTTATTTTTATAGTAAACAATTAACCTGTATTGTTCTGATTAACCAATGTTTTGCAGTTTTGCTTTGTGATTTATAAAAAAAAAATTAAATTGGTATATTCAATAAAGGTTAAATACCAATGTGAATTGACTATTATATATATTCCATGACATCACTTCGGTGACTTTCAAATCACTTTCAAATTGGCAACAAATACGGAAAATTTAAACATACATGAGGTGGTATCATACCTCATGATGTGGTGATGTGATGGCACAAACAGATAAAATCTTTT
>JABUQX010002356.1:0-12838 GCA_015478945.1 Trachelipus rathkii | reverse complement strand
AAAATGAAGAAAGGAAAATCGCCGGGCGAAGATGGAATTGATAGGTTGAAATTAAGTAAGGGAGAAGGAATTGAAGAAGGAAGAAAATAGTTTGGAGGCTTTTTAATTAAATGTGAATGAATGGTAAGGCTTGATAGTTCCCTGATAGATGGGGACTGGAAAAAGTTGGTTTTTGCCAATTATAAGGAAATAAATGAGATAACCGGAGAGTGCAGAAACTATAGGAAAATAGCTTTGTTTGATCATATAGCGAAAGTGTACGACAGATTTTTATAAAAAGATTTTAAAAGAAGTGTGATAGAGATACAGTTGGGGGAGGAATAATATGGTTACAGAAGAAATAGCAGGTAGTTACTTCGGACTGCCGTTACCTTAAGAATAGGTTTTGGAGAGAGTTTGGGAAAACTGGTAGAGAGAGTCTTAACAATTAGCAATTTTCTTGGACTTAAAGGAAAGGGGCATTTTGACTCGGTACCAGAGCCGGACCTTTTAGGATTATTGTGGAGGGGTGTACGAAGGTGGGGAAAAAGACTAATAGGCAATAAAAAGAATTGTGCCAAAGCGTTTGTGAAGTAAAAATGTGAACTAGATGTTAAAAAATGACAAATGTCCTTGCAAACTGATAGAAAAGAAGAGACAGGGTAGTGTCCTGTTTCCCCTACCCTTTATAGCATACTTGGATGTAGTTGATCGGAAAGGTTAAAGAAAGAATTTCCCGAAATCTGGATGGTTGATATAATGCTGTACGCGACATTGGCGTATTGGAGTTGGGGGATGTTATATTGAGGGGATAAGAGAGAAATGAAGATCATCAGTGATGATGAAAGATTGAGTAATGTGAATCAGTTTTGTACCTAGGTGGCGTACTTACAAGCAAGGGAGGATGCGTTGTGGGGAAGTGGAGGCAAGGAATTTGAAAAAAAAATACGGAAAAATAACAGACTTCTTTTAAGTTTGAGATGTATGTTATTATATCGGATATTATATAGAAGTTTAAAAAAGATTAATATTTGATAGCATACTGGTATCCACTATTAACATTGATTAGAAACATGGAACATTACATTACAGCAAGGGAGGAAAAAAATATCGAAGGTGCGAAAATGAAGGTGTTGAGGACGAATATAGTGCGGAAAGACGAACGAGATATAGAGTAAAAATGAAACCTTGGATTTGGGAAGGAGTTGTTGTGGGTGCCTGTGTTTGTTGAAACGGACAGATTCGACGATTGGGACTGCGCATGGGGGGGGGGGGCATACGAGTAAGTATGCCGGGGCGGGGTCAGGGAGGTAGAACGACTTCGCGTGAAGTTTAGAAGGTGGCAGGCGGAGGTGGCTGAGGTGGAGGTGGAGGTGGAGGTGGAGGTGAAGGGGTAGGTCGAGAGGTGGAGGTGGAGGTGGAGTGGAGGAGATAAGGTCGAGAGGAAGACCGAGGGGAAGATGAGGAGATTGGGTGGAGAGAGCCCTGAGAAGACATGAAGATATGGACTGCCCGCGCATGAGTCAAGCTGATGAGAGGATGATTTTGTACTTCTGGAGAAAGGACTGCGTTAGAAATCGAGCTCTCTAGCTGAACAGGCCGTTAGGCCTTCCTGAAAAAAAGTAATATTATATTAATAATAATAATATATATATGTATATATATATATTATACTATATATATTTATCCAAGTTTTATGATAGTGAATAAAATAGAATAGAATTAAAAATAATAAAACACTCAGAATAGGAAACATTTGTTATATATTATCCTAACAAAACTCTAAATCAGTTATTAAGCCTAATTTCTTATATATGGTGTGTCGCATTTCAAATTATGTGTTTGTGTGTAGTGTGTGTGGTGCGTGTGCCAGGCGCTGTGCGTTCGTGTGACTCTATCGCGTGGTATATAAAATAACTTGCAAGGAAACAACATCCTTAATATTTTTTAATGTGCCTGTGTTTTATAAAAAAATGGTGTATGTTGGAAATAGTGAATTGCGTATGTGAAACATTTAAATTTTTTATGTGTAACAAGGGGAGGGAGACGAGAGAAAGAGAAAGAGAGAATGATCATCGATGAAAGTATAAAAGAAGAGAATTTCCGGAGAAATTTGTTGAATATCGGAAGAGAGCCAATCACGAACGAGAGATTTACGCACGATACCTGACATGATTCGAGAGAAGAGAGATGATGCAGAAAGAGAGAGAAGGAGAGAAGAGAGGAGAACGTATTTCAAATGTTTCTCGGAGAGTTGAGATGAGGGTGAGACTCACAAATTAACTGTTATTTCTACTCCGTGAATATAGAAGAAAAGACACAATTCCCGAGGATTACTATAATCACATGCATAAAATATACCGAAAAGATAAAAGAAATTTTCCAATATCAGAAAATAAAAATAAAGAATAGCATATATTATATTATTATTATTATTATTATTATAATCAACCATTGGTAATATTTTTTAATTTTTATTTTTGTGGAAGGAACATTATTCCGCAATTTATGTGTATTATTACTCTATTAGATAATATTCTATCTATTATATTATTATTATTATTCATTTAATCTCTAATTTCATTTAGAATAATTCTATCTACTGATTATTATTATTATTATTATATTATTTATTATTATTATTATTATTATTATAATTATTTTATTATTAAGTCTGTGTATTTCTTGTATCAAACAGTTTTTTGACGAACTATTTTTTTAATTAAAACAAACCGAAAAAATTAAATTTTGAAAATTATCCATGTCATTGAAATTAAACATAAAATATTTATTTCTTTTTAAATTGAATTTAAGATTCGAAAATAAAAAAATTAATTAATTAAAGAGAGTTTACTACTATTAATTGTTATTCTGGTTTTTAATAATGTTAGCTTTGAATTTACTTATCTCCTCATTGTGAAACTTGTTGATATTGTAACTAAATATGTTTAAAAGTTTCCTTTTAATATTTCGTGATCCATAAATTAATATGATTATACGCTATAATCTCGTAATAAAATTGCTCACGAATATTTAATTTAGGATTACGATATGCTCATTTAACGTGCTCAAAAATAATCTGTAGTTATGTATATTATTATATATATATTAATATATATATATATAATAGAATACAATATATTTATATATTATGATAGGCTCATAGTATGAGAGCGCCGGGTATTATATCTATATATATATATATATATTATATATATATATATATATTACTATACCCCTATACTAAGCTCTGCGTATTGGTATCACCTATAGTTATATTTGAATAATACTTCTTAATGCAATATGTTTTACCCAATATTATTAATATATATATATTATAGTGTCCAAAAATTTTCTTTAAGCCTTTAAACTATGATAAAGTCCGCAGAACCATACTTTGTGAATAGAATCATATGTAGAATAGGAACCCCCAACGAAATTATTCCCCATTAGTTCTATATCTGGTTAAACCTAGTATTTAGGTTAGGTACTTTCATGCCCCCTTTAGAGGCGTTATTTACCATCAGCCCTAGGTCTGGCTAGGCCTAGCTTTCTTCTATTTAAATACTTTCCTTTCTAAACATAGAATTAAGGTCAAATAGTGTGATACGTATTTTACAAATGATCCCTTGGATGTTTTACATTATAGTGAACATAAGCACAATTTACCTCAATGATAAAAGAAGCAATATAAGTTAAAAACTGCAAGTATATAGTGAACGTCATCGTCGGGAAGAATTTAATTTAGTAAAAAATTGGATCCAAATATTATGTTGGTTAATTTTAAAGGAAAAAAAGTCTTGTGTCGTGGTTATAAATCATGATTAGAGAGGGAGAGTCGTTGAAAATAAGATGAAGTTCCATCAGAGATGTGTGAATTAACTGAGGCTGATGTTATTTGAATATTGTACTATGAAAATGGATAGTGTAGCTATCGAATTATAAAGTTAAGAATGACACTGGCTTAAATTGGTAAGATGTTGGTAATTGCTTCGAATCAAAAGCTACTGTGACTGTTATTTGAACTCTAGCAAAATAAGCGTTATGGAGGTAAAGAATTGTAAAGGAAACCCAAGAAAATGGGGAAATACGACAGGAATAAATCAGAGATGAAGAATATGGTTGAGATTAAAAGATCGAAGAAAATAGAGTTCTTATCAAATATAATTGTTAATATGAAAAGATTCTGGGACAGAAGGTGATAAGTACTATCAAAATTAACCATAGACCAATATAAGAGTTCCCGTTATGACTAATCTTACAAAAAAATTGTGAATTAAAAGTTTAAAAAAGGGAAAAATAATTTTTTATAGGAAAAATTACTTTTTTTTAAAAAAATTTAACATAAGGGAAGTGAATTGAATGAAGAAGTATTTCTTATTAATACTTGGAATATCAATTTAGAAAATGTGTGCATAAAAGGAATAAACAAAAGGTATGGAATTAACCCATAACTACTTAACTTTTACTACTTAACTTTTACTAACTACTACTACTTACTACTTCATTCCCACTTTCTTAGTTAACCACTCAGACATCTCAGTAGGGGAACTAAGTTTTTCTTTCATTTAAAAGATTCTTCTTTAAAAAAAAAAAATCTAGTTTTCTCTGTGCTTTGCGGGATTTCCTTTAGTCCTTTTTGAAATTTTTTAACATTCCCAGGGTGGGTGTCCCAACCTTCAGTAGACTAGCATTCTTAATTATATTTGTTCTTAGGCTTTTTCCTTTAGAAGTTCTCTTAAGAGGGACATTTTCTAGAAACTCGGAATGGGAAAAAAGATTTTAAGGAGCCCAATGGGGAAAGGAGAAGGGGAATTAATTTTATTTTAAATTTAATATTTATTCCCAGTAAATGATTATATATTTTACTCATAAAAGATAAAAGGCCATAAAAATAAACAAGAACACTTAAGTTCAATAAAAACATTACATTTTACACGTATATAATTAAAAAAAAAAAAAATATGTTATTTTCCAACATTTTTTCAAAATTAAAATACTTTTTCTTGTCAATTTATGTGAGGTTATTTTTATCAAATTTTAATTGGTTTTTCAAACAATTCATTGTTATTTTGTAAAGGAACCCAAGACAACCAAATTTTGTTAAAATTTATTTTCCGCTATTCAAACGTGCCAGGGGACTTATTATCTTTGTATTAAGATTTTCTTTCACACATAAAACGGGGGCTGAACACCAATCCCCAACTCATATGATATATATATATTATAAAATTATAATAATATATATAATATATATACTTATAAATATATATATTATATATATATATAATTAAATATATTATTATATAATTATATATATAATATATATATAATTTATATTATATGATATATATTTATATTATATTACCCAAGTTGTCGTAACTAAGTTATCAGGCTTGCCGCCCCCCCCGCGAAACTGATTTGTTGCGCCCCCCCTTTAGTAATGGGACCGGGGTTGGATAAGAGTTTGGGAAACTTAATGACAAAAAAAAAAAGGGCTTTTTTCTTGTCATTATTCAAAAGAAAAATTCCATTGCATTTTAACCACAAAAGGAACCCAGAGGTTTACAAAAAAATTTACAATGAAAAAAAAAAGGTTTATATGTATATATAGTATAATATTATATATATATATTTATATAATATTTATTTTATAGAAATAAATATTATATATATTATATATATTATATAATTAATATAAATATATTAATATATTTATATAATATTATTATTAATATTTAAATATAATATATATTTAATTTATATATTTATATATATATATTAATATTAATATATATTTATATATTATATTATATATTTTATATATTATATTATATTATAATATATAATATATATAATATATTTATATTATATAATATATATATATATTAAAATTATATAATATATATATATATATATTATATTTTCTTATCTTTTCCCCTCTTGTCCTCCTTGTTCACTATTAAAGGTGCCCCTACCAAGGGGCTCGGAAAGAAAAAGCAGTAGGGAGAAAAATTGAACAAACGTCGAAAAAGAAAAGGCCCCCAAGCTTACCGCCCCTCTGTACCATTAATTAGTGGGAGAGCTGTTCACAGACAAAAATTTTCCCACCTTTAGAGCATTCATGGGGACCGCGGACGGGGGGAACCCTCCACTATGGTAAATTCGTCAATTGTTAAGGTTTTCATCCCCTGGGGCCCAGGTGGGGGCCCAAACAACCATGCCCCATACAAAAAACCCCCCGCCATCTTTTTTCCTATTATGCACCCCTTTATTCTCGCCCTGGGCCCCAAAAACTCACATTTCTTTTCTCCTTCAGACATTCGTTTTTCACCGCTGCAATCCACTTTTTCTCTTCGGTTTTCCCAGCCGTCGGTTTCCAAACGACACTTGCTCCCACTTACATCGGCTTCTAAACAAAACCCTACTAATTCATTCAATTCCTTGTCCAATGACCAAAAAAACCATCTCAATCATACCTTTTTTCATTTTATTCTTTCCATTTACCCTTTCTTCACCCCAACCCACACCCCACCTCTCAAATAAGTTCAATTTCTCAAATTTTATTAATTTCTTCCTCTATTTTCACACGCCCTAAGATGTCCATCTGAAAACACATTGAATTTAAGATCTATATTTTACTTAAACCATAGTCTCAACTACCATACAATAACCACAGGTAACAACATTACCCTATGTAGACTCTAAGGTCGCCACTTTCAAAAACTGGTCCCCTTGAACATCCACCAACGATTAAATTTGCAAACCAAGCAACCTTTCCTGCTATTTCAACCAACTTCCTAAACTTACATCTTGCCATCTGTCCGTTTCCTTCTCATCCAACCACATATACCCTAAATATTTTAAACTCAGACAATTTGGCTTCCAAAGCTTTGCTCCACCATTAAAAATAAAACTCACCAACTGAGAACTGTTCCTCCCACTCCACCAAACCATTTAAAAACCCTTTACTCTTTCTACGTTTTACTTTCAAAACCCCCTCATTTTAACATACCCCGCTAAAAAAATTCTTCCTACCAATCCTCTTTCAAAAAAACTGCTCTTCAGATTCCACCACAGAAACCAAATATCGCATATAATAGGTAGGGCACCCTCCATAATTTCTTCCAATACTCCCACCATTCTAAAAACCCACCATTTCCTGCCATCCCTAACCACTTCGAATTCTTTCATAAACCATCCATAATTTACAAATTTAAACCCAAAGGAGACCATGGACACAAACCCTGGGTCTTTTACCCCGCTATTAATTCCTAACCAATCACCATTGGACAACCATTATCTTACAACCCAACGGGCTTTCACATTGGTCATACAAAATTGATTCATTCAAGAAGAAGTTAGACAAACACCCATATATCCGCTAAAACCAACCCTGCCATAAACGCTTTTCCCTATTAAACTCTATCATTTTTTAACGCCTTGTGCAAATCCCATTTAAAAACCCTTAATAACAATTTTTCTTTTTCTCCCTTCATTTTTCAAATGTTTCAATGTAAAGATTTTGATCCACACACACATCCTCTTACCACTCCTAAACGGCACCTTGTTCTTCCCCCAAACCAATCGGGTCTTCAGTCACTCGACGCACTTTCTTTTCGGACCAAAAAAATTTACCAGGCATTATACTTCCCTTACCAAAACCACTCAGTAAAACTTTATTTCCCCTATAATTCTAAACAGTTCCCCTTATTTCTCCATACCCTTAATAATTAAGGGTACTATACCACTCTCTCAATTCCCTGTGAACTATACCCTCTATAAAAAACGGCCTTTCAATTACAAACAAAAACTTTCCAAAAATCCAAATCAAATCCCACCATCTCCGGCCTTTTCCCGTTCTTGATTCCATTTCCCCAAGTTAATTTTCATTCTATTAAACCTGATTACCATTTCCTCACTTTTTCACTTTTTACCCAATTTAACCTTCCTCCTTACATAATTAAAACCTTTCATCCCAAAATTTACATATTCCTTCTTTGCACCATCAAACCCACACACATTTTCACTATCACCAAGTGTTTCTTTCTTTACTGTTTAAATATTGTTGCAGATTCTTTTCAAAGTAATTACAGATCGTTTCCCCACCTTACTTTCATCCAGACAAAAAAGCCACCATCCCTATTCAAATTTTCTAAGCAGATTCCCCCTTATTCTCATTCTTAACCTTTCGGCGCTTCCTTCCAGAAAGATTCCTATATTTTTTGTATATATAATAATATATATTATATATAATATATATTATATATATATATATATAATAATATATATAATATATATATAATATAATATAAAAATAATTATAATATAAAATATATAATATATATTTACCTGTATATTATATTATATAATATAAATAATTATATATTTTATATATAATATATATATTATATATTTATATATAAATATATATAATAATATATATATATATATATTAATTATATATATAATTATTATAATTTATATATATATAATATTATATATATATAATATATATATATAATTATTATATAATATATATATATTAAAGATCCGAGCATTTTTTTAAAACACTTTACAATTACTGGTAATTGTAAAATAAAAGCCAAAAAAAAAACTTATAAAAAAAAAAAACAATACAAACATTTGTCATTACTAACTTTGAATTAGTTAGTCTTCCTAAATGCTTCCATAATTTATTCCCCTTCGGTCTCTTTTGGCATTCGACAATGTTCCGCACTAATTTTCTCCAATCCCAGTGGCCGCGAGCGATTATACTCTATTGTAAAGGAACAAGGGCAAATTCACTTAACTTAACCGGTCGGGGTTTCATGGTATCTTTCAAAATAAAATTTTTTATTAGCTTTAATTTTTGAAAAAAAGATTTTCTAGCCAGATGATATTGTACTGGAAGTGGTCAAGAACATTATTAAAAGCTGTTTACACACGTTCTGGAAAATACTAATCAATAACAACATATATTTCAATCAACAAATATTTTCTGGCCCACTTGTATTATTTTTGGTACATTTCTTGTCTTTTATTTCCAAACTTGAATAAACCAAACCATTCTGAAGGCAAGCCAATTTTCCGTTAACTAAAGGAACTTTGTCCACTCGCTTTCATTTATTTTGTAAAAAACTGTCCAAGGCAAGACTCCATGGAAACTTTCTTTATCCAGTTTTTTGTAAGGGCGTTTTACTGCTTCAAAAAAGCGAAAAACATTCTGTTTTCACCTTCCTTCATGTAACTCTGGTTACCTCCGATTTCCACTGCCTATTTTAGGTAATTTATGCCCAATTGGCTCTGTAAAAAACCCCCCCTCACCCTGGAATGTGCAAGGACAATGGAAGTCAACATCTTTAGAAAACTCATCAAAAAGAAGCTTGTCACCTTGCTTTTGCGTTTAGTAGGCAATTAAGTTCCCAATTTTGCAGGCTTCTTGCAATTTCCTGGGGCCTCTTTCCCACTAAAGGCTTGAAAAACTTTCCCCGCCAAATGGTTTTAGTTTTGGTGGGACCACCACCTTTCTGAAAAGAGTAGAGCTTCATTCCATGGATATTGTCTTTGATTTTTGGAGTCTTTTAAGTGATTGATGGTAATACTTTCCAAAATTTTTGCTTTGAAAACACAGCATTTTTAAAACGAAGTGGGGAAAAAAAAAAAATAGGACATGTTGTCTCTTCTTTAATTGGTGTCGCCTCAATATTTCAGAAGCTTCTTGTTGAAGTTGGGATATTTTTTTGATAAAACAGTTCAAAAAATATAAATGAAATTAAACTTAACTTGCCAAAAAAACAAGCAATCGGGAACTCGAAGGGACCTATAATATATTAATAATTATATATAATATAATATATTTTATATATAATTAATATATATTATTATATAAAATAATATTATAATTAATTATATATATTAATTATTTATATATATATTATTATAATACAAGATGAACAGGGTCTTTCATTTTGGAGTTTTCATCGAAAAAGTGCCTCCACACCCTTCTTTTGCCCGCCGTTTGGCGCCCTTTCGGGGACTCCTTGCCGCCCCCCCGCACCGCCGGGGTTGCGGGCGTTTATTACCGCCCACTGGTATTTAATATATATAGTATTATATTAATATAATAATAATATATTATATATATATATATATATTATATATATATAATATATATATATATAATATATATATTAATATATATATATAATAATATATATATATATTTATATATATATATATATATATATATTATATATAATTTTATATTAATATTAAAACATTAGAATATTATGGAATAATAATATATATATATATATATAATCAGACCTTGAGGATTGCAAAGAATGGTGGTGGAGTAGAGCTACAAGAAATTCTAAGGTAATATTCACGAAACTAAATATCATTAAGCACATAGCTCAGCAATAAATAATGATAGTGGAGTTAAACAGAGTTAGTAGAATACTAGGGTTAATTATGAACTTAGGCAAAACCTGATTAATGTTCAATACATATATCCCCAACAAAGAAGGGACAACAACTTTAATCCTAGGAATAAGGAAAAATGGGAAATAAACTTGCCAAAACTGCTTATCTTCAAAAGCTAAACAGACAAATGCAATCCATTATGACTGAAAATAACCTGGAGGATTCTGGGTAAATTGAATATCGGCCTTCAGGTATAAACTTCCATTAAAGAGTTTTCTAGTCAGTAAGTGATACCTGCCCAGACACATAATTGAGACATAGATTCTAAATACGATAAAAAGAAAGAGAGAAATATGGAGGAGATAATACGGTATACTAGAAATGACACGGTAGAGGTATACTCGATGCTTTACCACTGTGCTATCCCCAACCCAAAAAAGTTGGGTTCAAGAACAGTTTTAAAGCAATCGACAGAAAAAAGGAAAATCTGGATAAGGTCGCAAAAAAAATTAACAGATGGAATAGATGCAGTAAAACAACAGAGATGGTCAGGTCATAGCTATAAGGAATGACAGATGGTGACAGATGGACTAATGAGATATTAAATTGGGTTTCTTTAAGTCTGAAATTGTGTTGGCCGGCCGAGCACCGGAATTTTGTGCACCGCACCTCACCGCACCTTTTTTTCGAGACCTTAGGCTTTAGAACATTCAACCGCGCCTCTTTTTTCTTTTAATCCCTTGCATCACCTCTTCATTCCACCGCTCACGATTGACATTCTTACTTTCTGCTTTAGCACACTCGCATACTTCTTTGCACTACTAACAAACCGCTTCCTTCATTTGCTAAAAAGTTATTCTGTTAAACAGTTTCAACTGTTCACATTCAACTGATTTATTTACCAAGTGGTTTCACATACTTTTCCTTATAACCTTGTTCACTAGACTTTCTACATTCTTAATCCTCACCACTTCCTTCCTTATCACCTCCTCTTCATCCAAGCCCTCACTAACTTAATTTTACATAAAAGCAACATATTATCCAGAAATCCCATCCAACCCCCTTCACTGATAACCATCCAAACACAACTTTCAACATCACTTCTTCACCAAACAAAATCAATCAATACTTTCACTTGGATACGTATCTCTACCTACACCAAACTCTCGTATATATTAATACTCTTATGTTTAAATAAAAGATATTTACCACACAATTACGCTTTCTCCTCACAGAAATGCAATCACCTTCCTACCATTCTCATTTCTCAAAAATACCCCAAAACAACCTTAGTTTATACCATCCCTTTTTTTGATCACCTATCAACCATTTAGGTCACACCCAACACAATCAATCGAAGCTCCTACTCTCCCATCCAAAACATCATTCAGACCATCTCCGAGGCATGCATATCATTCCTGGCAAAATAAGTTTGTAGTAGGCAGCTAGCTCAACTACCACCGTCCCCTTAGTCGCCTTCTACGATGCAGGACATACGAGTGGGCAATTCTTTCTCACCTCCATACATAGGACATATAAGATAGGATGTTCTTGTAAAATGTTTCTAGAAGAAGGATGTGGAGAAGACGAGTGTATATGATATTGGGATAGAAGTGGGTCTGTAATCATGTGTCTGCGAGAGAGTGTGCGGCAATGAACGACAGAAAAGAAAGGCGAACCATTATCACTGGAATGTCATGGGAGACCTACCATACCATAAGCCAAATGAGAGTAATTCATCGCTGCGAGTATGCGCACTACACTACACTACCTCCATAAATTATTATTATACGTACGTTCTGCGTATCGTAAGAGGGCGACTAAGAGAACAAGCGGGTTGGGGTTCGGGTCCCGCTACCATTTATTTATGCCCTAGCAAATGCTCATGCATCCCTCGGATTCTATTGCATATTTGCCCATCCCAATCCCAGATCTTCGCACGAAAAGCAGCTGTATGATGATGAAGGAGGTTTGTTAGTAAGTGCAAGAGAGATATGTGGATTGCTAAAGTGGAAGTAAGAATTTAATAGAGCGGTGGAATTAAGATGTGATTGAAGCTGTTAAGTTTAAAAAAAGACGCGTGGTGAATGTGCTAAAAGCAATATGAAGCGTTTGAATTATATAAAGAGGAAAAAAAGAATACTAAAAGTTTCATACGTAGGAGAAAAATGAGATAAACAGTTTGGAAGGAGATGAATGGGGACTTATAAAGGAATAGGAAGCTTTTCTGGAAGTAAGCGCAAATGTTAGGAATGAGAGCAAGGGGAATCTGCATAGAATAATGAATAGAAATCTGTTTCGTAACATGATGAAAGGGTGAGGGGAGTGGAGGAACATTCGAAAATCTTGCCATAAACATGTGTTAGTAATTGAAAAGAAGGCTGAATAGTTGAAATAAGTGGCCCCCCGTGTGTTCCCTTTCTTTCGCTGG
>JABUQX010002355.1:0-5000 GCA_015478945.1 Trachelipus rathkii | reverse complement strand
TCAGAAAAAGCTGCAGTTTCCTATTTTATTTGGTAAAAATCGACTGAAAATTAAAAAAATTATGTCTATTTCCAGTTTAGGGCTAAATCTGGAAGCCCCGTAGCCAAAATCGAACACTGCCCTTTAAAGAATGTAATTTAAAATCTAGTTCAGTAATAATTTTTTGAATCTCGGTAATATTATACGATAACTATCTGCATTAGAACAAGATTCATCACCTATTTTCAATATCATTGTTGCAGATTGCATTATTATTAGTAATTTCGTTTGATAAAATAGCAAATGCAATTTTATCGCTGAAATCCTTCTTTTAGACATTTTCTTAAATGATTTTAAAGTTTCCGCTGTATTTTCAATTGTGGTCCACATAATCCACGGGTTCCAAACTTGGGGGTCTTAAATTCTTCTCAGCGGGGTCGCCGCGGTTATATTATCTACATTTATCAAGCCAACGAAAAAAATAGTCCAGCAGCCTCACCTTTTATACAAGCGAAATGATTTTTCATAAAATTGGCTTACCATTTTCATTATTTATCTTTTCACAAATACTATTTCAAAGTTTGCGCTGAATGGTTAACGCAAAACTGTATCCAAACTGCTAAACTGGACTTCTAAAGTAAGTCTTGGAAGCATTAATATGTTTGAGACACACTGCATCGTAGTTGAGGAATCTGTAGGTGAACTGGATGAGAATCTGAACAAGGAGATTACTAGGCACCTAGAATCCCTCGAAAAAAATTTCAGCGGTACTTCCCTGTGTTTACAGAAACTATTGTTCCACTGGTTTGAGAACCATTGTCTGCTTCCACAAATGAAGACCAGCATTTCCGATTAAAGTGCAAGATGGATTCTTTGACTTGCGATTCACCGAAGCAAGATCCGTTTTATGAAAAATTTATAAATCAGCTCCGGTGGGCTCTGTATCAGTCATATACAAGTTTCACGAAATTTAAATCAAATTTAAACAATATCTTATATGTATATCTAATCGAAGAAAGGTGTACAAAACAGGTCTTCTTTCGAATCTCTAACCCTCGGCGCTTTGTAATTATAAATGAATCAATGACTCCCTCGAAAAGCCACCACTGATATAGATAATTAATATATATATATTAATATATATATATATATATTATATATTATATATATATAATATTAGTAATAATATATATATAATATATATATATACTATATATATATATAAATAATATTATATTATATTATATTATGTTTATATATATAACATAGTATATATATATTATATATAATAATACTATATAAATAATATATTATATTATATATATTATATATTATATATAGATTATATAAGTATATTATATATATATATTATATATTATTATATATATATATATAATATAGTATATTTTTTTAGAGCGACAACTATCATCAATCCATATCTCAAAACCTACAATAGCTAAAAAAAGGAATACATTGATGGAATGCTGGTCCAAATTTAGGGCGGGACAATGTCAAAAAAAAAAAAAAAAAAAAATTAAATAAATCTCAAAAACTACAAAGCTAACAGCGAAAAAGAATACATTTTGGGAATCCTGGTTAAATTTTAGATAGGAAAATGTTAAAAAAAATAAAAAAAATAAAAAATTATTGATAAATAATTTAGTAATATGATTAGAAGGCCCATATTTAGAGACCTTTTATTGGTTACTCGTATAAAATAAAATAGACTTTCTATTAAATTTTGCTTTTTTTTTCTTTTACTAAAGAATACCCCAGTATACCGCACCGATGGCAGGCGTCGGGTCTCTCGGCCTTCCGGGGAATACGAAGGGTAGGACTATTCCCCCCTCCGGGGAGGTCTCCGGAAACCCCCGCTTTGGTATTTGAGGTGTCGCCGGAGTATCCTCCGCCCTCCCCTACGGGGTAATGGAAAACGTCCCCCCCTGCTTCCCGTCGGCTCGAGCCCCTAACATTGCCGTGTAAACAATTTACACACATAATATAATATACTATCATTATGTCCCCTGTCTAAAAAAAAAAAAACGCCAATATTTATTTTATTTACTTATTAATTCATTTTTTGTTTTACATTTTCCTAACTTAAAATATTTACAAGATATCCAAAAATGTATTCCTTTTAGCTGTAGCTAATTGTAGTTTTTGAGATATGAGTTTATTTATCATTTTTTTTTTTTTTTGTTTTTTTATTTTTACATGGTTCCGCAATAAAATTTTGCCAGGATTCCAACAATGTATTCCCTTTTTCCTGTAAACTATTGTAGTTTTGAGATATGGATCGATGATAGTTTTCGCTTCTAACAAAATATCAACCATATATATATATTATATATATATATATATATATATATATATAATATTATATATATAATATATATATTATAATATATATTATAAATAAAAATGATTATATATATAATATTATTATAAATAATATATTATATATATGATATATATATAATATATATATATAATAATATATACTATATATATATTATGGTTCATCTGACAATCGCCTGAGTTGGACTCATTGGAAAAAGCTGGGGTAAAAGAAATGAATCTGAAATGAACATTTGAAACTAGAATTAAAGTAATAAGGTAAAAAAAATGAGTATTTTAACAAATTGAATAAGAGGAGCAGCATAAGCTCTCTATCCAGGGCTTTATGCTAATTTTAATCAATATTATGTGATTTTAGCAATTAATTTTAAGAAGCAAGAAAATTTTTAATTGGTTCTTTTTGGAGAATTTTGAATAACAAAAAAGTATTTTAAATTTAGAAAAGATATAAAGATGATAAGATGATTAAAAGATAAAAAGATAAAAGATAAAATGACAAAAAGATGAAAAGATTAAAATAAATAAGATAATAAGAAAAAAGTAAAAAAGACAAAAAGAGAGAGAGAGAGAGGAGAGAGAAGAAGAAGAGAGAGAGGAGAGAGAGAAAGAGGAGAGAGAGGAGAGAGAGAGAGAGAGAGAGAGAGAGAGATGCTAAGATTTTACTCCACAGAGCATAGGAGTCTTAGGGAACATCCTGTTACACCCCAATGTCTCATATGATTTTCAGGTCACATTTCCACTCTACATACCCTGATATATTATTTACTTGTTCAATTAGCACTTTTTTATACACACGCACCACACACACACTTACTCAATACACCATCTTTCAAACTAATCCAAGAGAGACTGCTTCCAAATTAGCCCCTCCTCCATCACTTCCCAATCTTCACTTGTGAGTTGACGGTTGACTGTTCCCGGTTGCGGAATTGGTACAGTTTAGTCTTAAGGTCTTTATTCTAATTTTCCCTTCATTGAACACCATCTTTTCTCATCTAGAATTCATCTCAGCGAAACTCAGGTGCTTTGAGCTTTCTGATAGGAAACCATACATGGTTTCCTTCTACTAACAATGTTCTCAATTTATAATCAAATTTAGTTTGCTGATCTCGTGTGCAATAACATTCTTTTCTCTAATGTCTCTTGGAGTTTTTTGAATTTTTTAACCTTATGGCTCAAACTCACTTGCCAGTCTACTACTAAATTCTTATGTCCTATATATTTATTTTCAAACTCAACAAATAATCCTAAATTCTTCGACTATTTACCAAATTAAAGCACATTCTGTAGTCCTCTCCTTCTTTAGAAATCTTTATTCTTATTTGTTGTTTTCAATGTTTACCATCGCCAATGACTTTCCTAGCATTTATCTATCCACATCTAGCATCTTTTGAGAAATGCTGAAAAATAGCTCGGTGTTGGAATTAGTGTTTGTATCTGTTTCTAGTTAACACACTCTTGCTAAAATGAGTTATGATATAATATATATTTTATATATAACGAAACGCAAAAGAAGAGAGGTATATATATATATATATATAATAGTATATTATAATATATATAATATATATATATATATATATATAAATATATTAATTATATATATATATAATAATATATATAATATATAGATTATATAATATATTTATATATATTAATATAATATAATATATATATATATATATATAATATATATGTATGTACTGTTTATAGCATTTATTTTTATATGATGTTAGCAATTGAATAATCACAATGTCTCGCAGTTGCATTAATCATTCAAATTTTTTCTCTTTGTATGTGGTGACATCACGTTAAAGTCTCAGGAAAAAAATCTTACACCATTGATTAAAAAGTTTAATGAACTTTACTTTTTGATGCAAAATAGGTGACAAGAGCAAATTCTAGCCTCCTCATATATGAGGTGGTTCATATGTTACGTTGTTGACTTGGTTGAATGGATCTAGTAGGATAAAATTTGCAGTTCAAGTGGTTCTGAGAGAAACAAAGAATCTCTCTACGGTCTATTAAATATCCAGATATTCCCTCTGTACCCCACAGATCAGTGCTTTATTTTCAAATCACATAGAAGGCGTGAAACTCTGACGAAGATGAAGACGTTACTAGTATCAAATCATGCGCAAGCGTATCAGGTGATGATGAAAAAGAAGACTCAGATATTTTGGAAAACGTGCACACTGAACTTCATTTACTGTATTTAATCAGTCGGAATTAAGTGGTCTAGTTCTTGATCAAAATTATCAAAAAATCAAACAGAATTTCTGCTTGCTTACTGGTATCAAGATTGAAATGATGGAACTCTTCACAGTCGAAATACTAAAGGTAAGTGTTCCTCGCAGACAGGCAGAATTCGGGTTAACATTTTCTTCCAGGAATGAGAGAAATATTTACTGGAAATGGATGTATGACTCTTTACTAAACTTTGAAACATATGCACGATTCTGATCAATGGCCCTCTTTTTATAGACACTTCGGAGCTCATTTTGAAAGCCATCCTACTCCCTTCTGCAAATAAGTATCAATCTATCCATATATCTTATGCTGCATACATGAAGAAGTCATTTAAAATGAAGAATGTACACAACAAGATTCAGAATGGGAAATATTCATGTCATTTTGGGTGGGTGTGGATGTAAAAATTAGAA
>JABUQX010002354.1:42500-45000 GCA_015478945.1 Trachelipus rathkii | reverse complement strand
ATTTTATATATATAAATATTTATATAGATATATATAATAATATTATATATATATATATATATATATATATATATATATATATATATATATATACAGGGTGTCCCGGGAGGAATGTGCCAAACTTCAAGGGTGTATTTCGTAAGTGAAATATTTGAAGAAAAAAAAGTTCTATCAACATAGTTCGGAATCGGAAAGGTTAGCGATTTATGGTTTAATGACGAGCACAAATAGGTATACAAAATGGGTGAAGTTGCATAATAACCAAGTAAAAACTATAGACTTTTCAAAGAACTTTATTTAGATTAAAAGTTTCGTAAATATATGTTGAACCTAAAAATCATCGTAATATATTTTTTTTTTTTTTTGCATTTATTCATCGGAAAAATTTAGAGTTTTTTTTTATTATTTTCCAGATTTAGAGGGCTCGAGCCGACGGGGGACAGAGGGGAGACGAAGTCCCCCCTTCGTCCATCGGGAGGCCGAGAGACCCAGACTCCTGCCATCTTTGCGGTTTATCCTATGTATTTCTTTAGTTAAAGGAATACCATAGTGTAAACCGAATTAAAATTATTCTTCTTTTTAGCTAAAGGAATACCATAGGGTAAACCGCAAAGATAGCAGGAGTCGGGGTCTCTCGGCCTCCCGGTGAACGACGGGGGGACTTCGTCCCCCCTCTGTCCCCCGTTGGCTCGAGCCCCTAAATGGGGAAAATAAAAAAAAAACTTTCTAAATATTTCAGATGAAAAAAAAAATACGATGATTCTCAGGTTCAACATATATTTACAAAAGTTGGAATCGGAAAGGTTAGCGAGTTATGGCTTAATGACGATCACAAATAAGTATGCAAAACGTGCACCTTCGTTACAAATTTGTAAGGAGTAGACTTTGAAAATGATAGCTACGCAGTGTTAGTCGTAGTCACTGTCATTTGTAAGTGAACACAGAGGTAAAGAGTATATTGTGAATAATGTTGCTAAATAGTGTTAAGCATTGTTGCTGTCATCTGTAGGTGAACATTGTGGTTAGTTTACACATGTCTTTCACGTTTACGAATGTAGAATATGCAGATATACATTACATTTACTGCTTTTGTAATGGTAACGCTAGAGCTTCCGTGCTGGAATATCGTCGACGTTTCCCTCAACGTTATTCAGTACCAAATCGACAGGTATTTATCAGAACACACAGACGACTTCGAGAAAGTGGATCGTTTCAACTACATTCAGAAAGGGTGCCTGTTCGACTAGAACACGTAGATGATATCCTTCAGACGGTACAACGCAGTCCCAGACTTAGCACCCGCAGAATTTCTGCGCGTCTTCGAATCCCTCGCACTACTGTGTGGAGAACATTGCACGCTGACGGTTTATATCCGTACCATGTACAAAGAATTCAACATCTTCAACAGGACGACTACGGCCAACGACAACAATTTTCCCGATGGATTCTTGCTGATCCCGAACATCCGAGATGCATTTTATTTACCGATGAGTCGACCTTTACACGTGACGGTATTAATAATAGTAGGAATAATCATGTATGGGCTCATAATAATCCTCATGCTACGGTTGAAAGCAACTTTCAACACAGATTTTCTGTGAACGTGTGGTGTGGTATCATTAGAAATCAGCTTATTGGTCCACATGTGTTTAATGGTCGTCTTACGGGGGAAGTGTACCGGAATTTTCTAGAAAACGAACTACCAATTCTTTTGGAGGATGTTCCTTTGGCAATCCGAGCTGCGATGTATCTGCAACTCGACAGGGCACCTGCACATTCGCATCTCATAGCGTGTGAGTATCTTGATCGAACATATCAAAACCGCTTAATTGACCGAGGGAACCATATGCTTGGAGAGCACGATCACCTTCATCAACCCGTACCTCGATACTTTTCCCGAATTTGACTTGTTGATATAACCTTTCCACTTAACATGCCTTCTGTACTACACCCTTACAATTTTGTAACGAAGGTGCACAATTTATATACCTAATATATATATATATATATATATATATATATATATATATATATATATAATATATATATATATATAACGTACAGGTGTACAATATATATATATATAATATATATATATATATATATAATGTCCCAGAATGAAATGGTGCTACTTTATCATATACGGGTACATTGATGGAAAATAGGAGCATAATATTCTGTACAAGTATTCTCGGTAACGCCTCATTACCGAGTTATTAGCGATGAAGCTAACATAAGAGAATGCGAATACAGTATGCGACATAGGATTCCCCATAAACAACACGATTGCATATCTTTATTCAGGATATTATAATGCAACACATACAAGTTACAATAGGTGTTCAAAGTGCCCCCTCCCAGCCCTGATGCATACACGACACCTCCGTAAAACGGACTTTTTCTCCTACCGGCATTCATCTGCTGTTATGTCTGCACACACACTTGCCTGATTCTTTGCTGCAGTTTCCGAACGTCATTGACTGTGGTAGCGTATACGACA
>JABUQX010002354.1:32500-35000 GCA_015478945.1 Trachelipus rathkii | reverse complement strand
TCTATCTGCAACCTCTAGATAGCACCACAGGTATTACCTGCAACACACGTAAACGTCATTGTGATTGGCTGTGCTCCCATGACGTCTCAGTAGCGTAGAGTTCTTTGACGGGTGAGGATGCTGTTTTCCCAAGAGCAACGAGTGTTTATTCCTGAACAGTATTTAGCTTGTCGTTCATATGCACGTTTTTAAAAGCATGGGGATCTTCGGTAGACCATATTCGTGTGTTTTGGCTGTTCACGTATCAACTAAGATGAAACCACGCCTCATCCGTGAAGAAGACACGGTCAAGCTCTGCTATTCCTCGATTGTCAACAAATGAGCGAAACCATCTGCAGTAGGCCATGCGCTTCTCTTGATCTGGTGTATTCAATTCCTGAAAACAGCGAACATGATATGCATGAAATTTTAACATCTATATCGCTTTATGGGCACTTCCATATGACAACTGGGAGTTTACTGAAAGTCTCCGCAGGCTCTTTGTAGGCGAACGCAGCATCACTTTCCGAACCTCCGCCAGTTTATCCGTAGTCAAAATGGTAGGTCTGCCGACTCTCTTCCTGTTAGCAACAGAACCGTTTTCCCGGAAACGGGCGATTAATCTCGTTATTGTCGAATTATTAGGCACTGCTGCATCCGGATATCTGTGTATATGAATGACAAGCTAAATACTGTTCAGGAATAAACACTCGTTGCTCTTGGGAAAACAGCATCTTCACCCGTCAAAGAACTCTACGCTACTGAGACGTGATGGGAGCACAGTCAATCACAATGACGTTTACGTGTGTTGCAGGTAATACCTGTGGTGCTATCTAACGGTTGCAGATACATCTAATCTGTTTACCAATATAATTCACAGGACTCGAATATTTGTGTGCGCGACTTCTGATCACTCTGATATATATATATTATTATATATATATATATATATATAGTCATATATAGATATTAATTATATATATATATATATATATATATATATATATAATATATATTATATATATATATATATATATATATATATATATATATATATATTACCTTTCATACCATCCAGAGTGTTAGACAAAGCCTGTCAGGTTTCACACCTCCAAAGTCTTCTCCACAAATCCCTATCGTCGATGTTCGGTCCTCCTCCACCTCCCCCATGTCCTTCTCCTTCGTTGCACAGCCTCGCTCACCTCTTCCATCCATCTCCTCCTCGGTCTCCCAAAAAGTTGCCTTCCCTCTGATCTCCATTTAAACACCTCTCTCAAACTCTCCCACTCCGCCATCCTTTACACGTTCCCAAACAATCTCAACTGATTTTTCTCCCCACACTCCAGGTCCGACATCACCCCTAGTTCTCTTCACACCTGCTCCCTCCTCGTTCTATCTCTCAGAGTCACACCCCTAAATTCCCTAATAATTCTCAACACTCTCATCTCCATCGCCTCTATCTTGCTCTTTTGAACAGTGTTCATCGTCCAACACTCTGAAACATATAGCATGATTGGTCTCAATATTGTCTTGTATAGTAGGTATTTTCTTTTCCTTTCAGTAGTGGATATAAAATTTCCACCTTCCTGGAGAACTTTTATACTCCCTCCCTTGTTCGTTGAACAAATCTAAATCGTCTAAGTATTCATTCACTTGTTTAATCCTAGTCTCTCCTATATTTACCATTATCTCTTCACTCTCTCTAGCTATCATTACCACTGTTTTCTCTCTATTTATTCTCATCACCCTCGCGGTCAGCACCTCGTTCTACCTATTCATAGTCACTTGTAAGTCCTCAACTCTCGATGTGATTCCAGTCAATGTCGTCCGCTTACACCAGTGAATGTTCTCTGTTCTCCCTTGTACAGATCCTTTTTAAGTAGCTATCCAAATACAACGTAAAGAGTAGCGGGAACCAAACTTTGTCTTGTCTCACCCCAGTACTCACGTCAAACCACCTCTCCCTACTCCCTCTATCTCTCACCATGTTTGTTGGGTTTTCATACATGCCCTTAATCGCTGCCATCAATTTCAATGGAATGACATATTCTGTATCTTCCAGTACTCTCCAAATTTTTTCTCTCTCTATCCTATCGAACTTCTTTTTCAGATCTATAAATGCAACATATATTTTCTTATTCCATTCTATGTTTTTCTCTATCACCATCTTCAGTAAAATATCAAATCTTTTGTGCTTTTTCCCGGTCTAAAATAATGTCACATTCGAATATTTTCCCCAACTCATATCCTTAATCTTTTCTCCCAAATCCTTTCATATTTCTTACTCGCTGCTGAAAGTAGTGCTATTCTTCTATAATTTCCACATTCTATTCTGTCTCCTCTCTTGTGTATTGGGCAAATAATTGCTTTCATCCAGTCTTCTGGAATTCTTCCCTCATTCCAAGCTATGTTGAATATTTCTATAAACCATCTCGCTATTCATTCTCTTGTCTTAAATAATTCGTTACCTAAACCGTCACATCCCACACTTTTTCCATTTTCAACTTCTTCAGCTCTTCTC
>JABUQX010002354.1:0-27500 GCA_015478945.1 Trachelipus rathkii | reverse complement strand
CAGTGGTGCGCTAATTTTGACGAGTAGTACACAAGTATATATATATTATATATATATATATAAGATCTGTTATGTTTATACGACTCCGTCATATTATAATATGATTATTTATTTATGTTAAATATATATATAAATATATATAATATATATAATATATATATATATATATATATATATATATATATATATATATATAATATATATTATATATTATATATAATAATATATATACTATATATATATTAATATAAATATATATATTATATATATATATATTAATATATAATATATATATATTAATATATAATATATACTCTTATACGAATCCGTCAGTTTTGAATTTTTTTTTTTTTTAATATATTTGCTAGTATATGATTCCCCTTAAGCAATCAAAATTTTTTAAAGTTTACAAATGATTCTAAATAATAGGACATCTTACGTTTTACGACTCGTCAGTTTTAATTTATTTATCTTATTTTTTTTAACTCAAATCCCAGCAATGGGTAAACCGCAAAGATGCTAGGAGTCGGGGTCTCTCGCTATCCAAGGCAAGCGACAGGGTAGGAATAATTACCCCCCTCCGGGCAAGGTCTCCGGAAGCGCGCCGCCGCTCTTGGTATTTTGGTGTCGGCAGGGGTTCGCTACCGCCCCTGCCGCTAGCGGTATCGGAAAACGTCCCCCTTCTGTCCCCCGTCGGCTGAGCCCCTAATTTACTTATTTTTTATTTATTTTTTTTTACATTTTTGTAAATAGAAAAAGCTTTATATGCTGATTCCAAATAGGTAATTGTTTTCTGTAAGTTGCGTACTTTTTGAGACTTTTAATCTTTTTTTTTTTAATTTTATAATTTTTTTTTAGCATTTTTGTATAAGCTTTATATGCTGATTCCAAATATGTAATTGTTATTTCTGTAAGTGTCGTACTTTTCCGAGATATTTCATTTTTTTTAAAAAAAAAATTGATATAAATGTGATTTTTAAAAATTATTTAAATATTTCGAAGTTTTGAATCATTAAGACACCACGTAAATTCATTGTTAGTATCATATACTCAGTAATATGTTAAAAAAAAACTAAAAAAAATCAAAACTACGAGTCGTAAAACATAAGCAGGGCATATATATATTATCTATATATTATTATTATATATATATACTATATATATAATATATATATATATATATATATATATATATAATATATATATTTATATATAATATATATATATATTATATTATATATTATATATATATATATATATAATAATATATATAATAGATAATATATATATATTATATATATTATATATATATATATTATATATATTATATATTATAATACTATATTATATATATTATATATATATATAATATATTATATAATATATATATTATATATATAATAATATATATATATTATATATATATTATATATATATACTTTATAAATATCTTATATATATAGTATATATATATATATATATATATTATATAATATATATATATATATATTATATTATATATATATATACTTTATATATAGATAGTATATATATATATAAATATTATAAATATAATTATATAGATATATATATTAGTATATATATTATATATATATATATAATAATATATATATTATTATATATATATATATATATATATATATATATATATTATATATATATAATATATACTACTATTATATATATAGGCCCTGTTATGTTTACGATAATTAACGTTTTGTTTTTTTTTTTTTTTTTTTTTTAAGCATATTGCTAGTATATGATACTAACTAAATTTGAGTGGTGATTGGCATGATTCAAAAGTTCGAAATATTTTACATAATTATTTCTTAATTCATATAGATGAATAAATTTTAAAAATGAAATATCTGCCAAAGGAGAATTTGGTCAGTTTGTTTCTGCTACATCAAATGGACGATAATGCGCATTTGCAAAAATGTAAAATAACAAAAGCACAAAAAATTTTTTTTTTCATAAATGAAATATCTGCGAAAAGTACAACACTTTACTAGAAAAACGCAATTCATATTTGAATCAGCATGTAAGGGCTTATTCAAATAATGTAAAAAAGAATTTAAATAAAAAAATTAGCTAAAAAAAAAAAAATAGGTGGGGCTCGAGCGACGCGGGGAAGAAGGGGGTACGTTTCGCATACCCGTAGGGATGGGCGGAGGAACCGTGCCGTGACACCCAAGATACGCAAAAGAGCGGGGTTCGCGGAGCCCTCCGCGGAGGGGGGAAATAGTCCTACCTGTCGTTCCCCGGAAGGGCCGAGAAGACCGAGTTTTCTCCTGCGACATCTTTTGCGTTTACCTTGGTTTCCTTTAAGTTAAAAAAAAAAAAAAAGCAATTTAAAATGACCAGTGAATACCTACTGGTCTTGTACATTGGGGAATTATGTCCGTCAGCGTCTAAATAGACTGTTATTATTATTACTAGAATTATTAAAAAAAAAACAAATAAAAAATAAAACTGACGGAGTCTTGAAAACATAACAGGTCCTAATATATATATAATATAATATATATAATATACATATATATATATATATATATATTTATATAATATAATATAGTTATAATATAAATATATAATAATAAATATATATAGTATATATATATATTATATATAGATATATATATATATATATAATTTTACAAACACAATATACATATATATCCAATAACGTAGAACATGAATAACATAGCTGATAAAATTGCTTAAATTTTGATATATATTATGGAATAGATTTAATGTTGCATTATATTTATTTAAAATTTCGCTTTTACACTTATTTAATTTTTATTTATTACATGGTCGTGGCATAGCCTTAACATCGTTTATCGGTTTCTGTGGGTTATTAGTCTTATATCTTACGCTTGCCTCGGCGATTCATAAATTCACCTAAAATCGTAATTGCGATAGATACGAAATTTCGGCGACAGTTCTAGCACTTTGGTTTCTAGTATAAGAAACTATATGGGAATATTCTAAACTTTGAGAGTTTTTAAAGAGACCGACTAAGAGATACCGACAAGATAATTTTTTTTTATTCTTCATTACTATTTTTTTAGAGTCTATGCTGTGATTTTTATAAAAATCTGTTTAGAGGCACTTATTGGAAATAATATAATAATAATATAATAATAATATAATAATATAATAATAATAATAATATAATAATAATAATAATAATAATAATAATAATAATGAAATAATCAATAATAATAATAATAAATAATAAATACGGCATATAATGTAAGAAATCGTGTACGTGCTTTATGGCAGACTGTTATTATAGTTTAAAAAAAAAAATTTACCACTTGAATCCGTCGGCGCCGTGGTCTGATGGTCAAACGCTCTGTTCATCGCGCGAGGGAACGATTGAAATCCCAGGTAGCTAGCTACTCAAGATAGTGGCAAAGTTTATTACCCTGTATATATATATTAGTATAATATGTTAATATATATATATATATAGAGGGCGAGTAGGAAAGCCTTCGAGAACACGTGATACTATATATATATGAGCTGATTCTATTTAAGTCAGTTATTACATGATTTGAGTCTACTTGTACTACGTCACTTCAGATAAATAATGATAAATGCTTAAATATATATAGCCAATTTTAGCGACGATTTTGTAGCTATATTATAACTGATAATACACTTTGTTTAATACAAATATATTTCTATATATTCGATCAGTCATTGTTGTATGATGAGGGCTAAAGTGTGTATTGAAAATATCAAATAATCACTAAGAAATAAAAACCATTAAATTAAATACTTTAACTTTCTATTTATTAGTAACAATATTTCCATACAAATATTCTAATGAATTATAGTTCTTCATATTTTTTCAAAATTTTAAATGATATAATGAGATATACATATAGAGATTATTTACTACTCTGGTATACATTATCACATCGGGAAATTACGAAAATTATGAGGAGCTTCACTACCACGCGTTCGAGCTTGAGACAGTAACATGACGCGTTAGAAGCTTTATATTATGCACTAAGTATATCACCATCCGCGTTAGGTACAAAAAAGTAACGATTTCAAGTAGAAAGTCTTGAATTTAGGTAATTATTTTTCTACATACCATATAATAATTATTAGCTTGAGAGATTAATCAAATAATATATATGATATTATATGCCCTCGATACATTATATTATTAAATATGAATAAAAAACAGCATAGATTCAATAAACAAAATAAATCTGCTCAAGAAGGCGTGAAACTAACGATACATGATTTAGAGAGTATGATGAGAGATGAGACGAAGATATAGGAGAAAAGGTAAGATGAGAGTAGCGAAAGTATTAAAAAGCTATGTGTGTAAGAGAGAGAGATGAAATGAGGAGAGAATGTTTCGATAGAAGAAGAGATGCAACTCTTCAAACTCGATAGCTACGAAGAGCAGAGAGAGAAGAAGGAGGGAGGAGAGAGAGGACGCGAAAGAGTGTTAGTTGTATATGAGAGACGAAGTATAGATATCGAGAAGTGATGAAAGAGCATAGAGATGATGCCATGAAAGTGTGGAGAAAAGGATTACACTAGGAAACCATGAGGTCAAATATACTGTCTAACAATTAAATGTAATTTAGGATTATATTTCTACTGTTTCTTTTAATGGTGAGTACATTTTTCACACTAAAATATTTGTGGCATAATATCAACTTAGAGAAGGAGGGAACGGCAAACTATTCAAATAATTTCATGCTTTTCGATTGGTACTTGACAGCTCTTCGTACAGACATCATATACAGAGGCAAAACACACTAATATATGAGCTCAATATAATATTTAGTGTTAGAAAATTAGTACTGAGTTCTGTATGGCGGTATATAGGCTATAGCCATAAAATTTAAGTGTTGATGTATATAGTAACAGATTTGTGTGTATCATATAAAACTCCTTGTATTAGAAGAAGCTGTGTATTTTAAAGAGGTAAGTAGTTATCGCTTGAGAACTTAAGCTCGGAGTGTATAAGAGTGGCTTGAAAAATTATTATTAAGGTTGTTTTTATTAAGGTATAGACTCATAAAAAATAATATGAGGTTTATATTGCTGGAAATAAAAATTTATTACCTCTCTATTAGTCTTTTCATTAATAGAGGTGAGAACTCGTTCTGTCTTTTTCCTATAAGATATATAATATATAAAGTAAACACAAATTAAAATCTTTGAGAATCTTAATTAATTCTTTCGCATTATTGCTTTTATACACGTATATCTTATACTCCATCTTTAAGAGATAACCAAAATATTAGAATTTATATTAGAGAGCAGAGAGTCCTTAGGAATATAAAGAACTTTTCCGGAATTGGAATTGGCTTTCTTTGCTATTTTAACACACGCGTATATAAGACTCCATAAGATTTGTGAATCACCTAGTATGACTTAAGCTCAATTGAGATTATCTTTGGAATATAATCTATTTGCTTAGAAAATCTTTGCATTTTCGATGATACATTTACATACGCTTAGGAAATACAATTTATCCATATATTAAAAGTTTAAAGAATAAATATAAATATTTAAACTATTTTTCTCTCAATTGTCAGTTATTTAGGTTAATAATTAAAAACCCAACTCATATATAAAAAATAAATTATAATAACATATAATTAAATAAATTAATATTATATAATTAAGGATATAATAAAAAAAATTTTAAGTCACGAATATATTTTTAACTTGTAATGATCGATTCTTCCATTTAACGCTACTTTCTATACAATAGACATCCATGGTCAATCTTATGGCTATATTAAGTACTCATAATCAAAGAACAGTGAGTTATATATATATTATATATATATGAGTAACAATAGTAGCGAAGAACGAGAAAGGAAATTTTTATTATTTCTTACTTTATGAATTAATGATAAAAACATAAATTTTAGTCTTATTTTGAGTAAAATTTTTATACTTTTTATTGTGAACTCGAATTTATCTATTTATTTTTATTCATGCTTAATTCGTTTCTTTAATATATATATATTAATATATAATTAATATATATATATATATAATATATATATATATATATATATTATATATATATATATTATATATTATATATATTATAATAATTATTATATATATATAATATAATATATAGGTACACTTTCCCCTTTAAAAGGATGTTTATACATAAATAAATACAAATTTCGTGACAATATCGCTTGAACTACTATATCGTCTACCCATTAGCAATCAAATGTGACGTGTAACTTAAACTCCTCAAATAAAGAAGAGAAAAAGTTTATAAAAATTTTGTCATAATCATGTTTAATAATATTTTTATATGTATTAATTTTTGTTTTAAATTTATTTTTTTCATTTATTTTATTAAGGGCCGAGCCGATCAGGTGGGGGATAATACAAGAGGGGGGGACGATAAGTCCCTTATCACTCCTAAGTCGTCCCCCGTTGAGTGCGAGAGACCCTGACTCTTGACATCTTGGCGATTTTAATCTTGGGTATTTATCTCTTTATTTAAAAAAATAATAAAAAATAAATGTTATATGGTCAAACTACTTTGTCGTGAGCTCTATATATCATTAGCCTGAAATAATGCGAAAAAAAATAATTTTACATCCGCTCGTTATCGATATATATATTACGGTTAACCATCGCTTTTAAAGCGAAAGTTCGCTATATATAATATATATATATATATATATATTATATATATATATAATATATTTATATATATTATATATATATATAATATATATAATATATATATATATATTATTATATATATATTATATATATATATATATTATATATATTTAATATAATATATATTATATATTATATATATATATACTATTTACAGTTTATTGAACTAGCTAGAAGAGAGAACTTAAGGGAGATAATTCCTTGTTCCTCTATCCGGTAGATTTTCTGAGCCAAAGATTATTGCCGAGATGAAGTTAACCAAACGGTTGAATCTTAACATATTGTAAACACTATGACTAAAAATATGTTTATAGAATATACCTATAAAATTATTAACTTATTGATCCTAGACGTACCGGCGAAATAATCTGAGCACAACTTGAACTAACTATAATCTATGTTTAAACCACTTTACCTTTAAACATGAACTAAATACCAAGAAATCCTCCATCAATCAAACGAAAGCTTTCGATACTTACAGCACGACCCTATTTTTTTTAATAAGACCCTTTAGGAATTAAAAGAAAGAACAATATAATTGTTGTATTAACTAATATATTAATGATATATATAAATCAGGAATTTTGAAGAGTTATATCATTAAAAAAAGTTATTTTATATATGATAAATAGATAATAAAGACTGAACACATATATACAGTAGCACTACCATCTTAAGCCTGCATTTTTGGAAAAGCCTCTTCCTGGCAGCGAGACTCCGGCCTTCTCCTCCTCATGCTGACTGCGAGACAACTAGAAAAGAAAATTTACTTTTTAATTGTGAAAATGAAAACAACGTTTTTATTCGTCTTATACTGGTATATATTATATATTATATATATAACATAAAATTAAATAATAAATAATATAAAATGAAATACAGAATTAAAATTAAAAATAAACAATTTATATAATAATAAAATAATAAAAAAATACAAAGAAAAAAATAACAAAAATCAATTTAGTTATTCCTCTAAAATTTGATTTGCAGACATAGAAACCTAAAATATAAAATGTGTAACTCTAAATAATTAAGAACTCAAACAGTAAAAAAGTAAGTGTAATCAGTATAGATCAGTATTATTAATATGATAATATATGTTTAATTTTGGGCTGCTAGTGAAACTTTTAATTTTTATTTTTAGTGAGTTAGCGCCCTGCCGTCCTTAATGCTACCTTGCCTAAGCCGGTCCTAAGTTGCGCTCACTAGCGCCTATTGACTCGCGCTTATAGTGTTTACTTTAGGTCACATATTAGCAATTATGCGCCTAGCGCCGTAGGCCCTAATTGGCGTTACGCTGACGACTTTATTCGGCCGGCCGTGAGGGTCGAGGAGTTAAGGTGGTTCGCTAAATTTATTTTCAAAGTTTAAAAAATAAACGTCTCTCTGTTTCATGTGCTGAAAACATCATTATGTAGATAAGCACAGTCTACACTCATGCTTTGTTAATAAGGAAGAAAAACACATTTTTTAATATTTGTAATTAAAAACACCGCAAACTAATATATTCGTATCTTATTTCGGCTCTCTTCTTGTTCATCCTCCATCGATCTTTGTCGTGAGTTCTCATGTTTTCCTCCCCAGGAGTTTATCATCTGAGCCAGCACTTGAAAGATAAATTCGAAAATTTTCAGTGAGCCTCACTATACTTTGGTACTTCAGTGTAATATTTGATAAAGTTAAAGAACTCCTCTTGCCATCTGTATACCTATATATATATACTTTATCTATATATATATATATTACTCCTATATTTCATATTTTACATAGCACCTATATTACCGTTACTAGTAATTATCACCTCATTTTATAATATTAATTTCACGTGATTACGACCAAATAACGTAGCATCTCAATTGAAAACTTATCGTATAACCACTATTAATATATATCATATAATTATTATATTATTATAATATAATACTTTTATTTTTTATAAATCTAGCCCTTTATCATTTTAATTTATGTCACTCTTCATTATATAAATATAAAATATAATAATATGTATCTTAAATGGCGCTGATTTCAAAAATGTATTGAGTTTTATTGATAAGTCACCTAACCGATAATTAAATATCTATGTTAAGACTATAGGCATAAGTAGTGTATTAACGTTAGGTATAATATACTTATGAGTTATTATATAGTTAGGATAGATTATATAGGTACTAGGTAAAGGTAAGGTTTGGTATATAATATATATATATTTCTTCTTTAAAACACATGATATAGAGTCACTCACTTATCCAATCATTAATACTGTTTTATACTAATATAATATATAGTAATTTGTATTTATAGATTTTGGCATATTGCGTATGTGTCCTCTAATTATTTTCATTATCTGAGTTTCACTACTAATTATAGCTCTATATGTACTCTATAATAAATGACATTTATACTTGATCCTCTTTCTTAAGCTCCTAATGACTTATTAATATTACGACTTTCTATCACATTCGTCCTATCTTTTATATTTTCGTTTTACGGGGGCAAAAAACTATAGTGATATATCAAATTGGAAACTATATGATGATATACATAATATCTAATAATCAGTATAATATTTTATTTTAGATTATATAAACTTTTTATTATTATTATATTTTTAATTTTATTTCTTCATTTCCACAGGGCATTAATAATATGGTTACGCTGATTTCTATAAATATGTATTCAGTTTTTTTAGTGAGTAAGAGGCTATATACCGTAGTTTTTTAAGATTACATATGTGTCAGGCTTATTCGGACCACTAACTGACCGGTTATAAAAATTATATCACAGTAAAGTAGCAATATGACGAAAATTTCTGAGCAAAACTTATACATACATATAAGGCACGCGATGCCCAACCCTCAGTGACTATCGCTATAGAGTAACATGTTGGCGGGTCGTAGCACTGCGGTTTTTAATGTTCACTCGGATGTGGTGGTCGGCGCTGTTGCCGCACGCTATATGGTCCTCGATACAGAGTGTGTATATAAAGTGAGCTAACGCTAACATTTCAGAGATTATATAATATAAAATTAAAAGAAATAAACATAAATATGAAAATAAATAAATAAATATTAATAAATAATGAATAATAATAATTAATAATAATTATAATAATACATTAAAGAATATAATCAAAATAATAATAAAATAATATATTAAATAAATAATAATAACAGCGTTAGTGTCAAGTTCGTGCAGTCAATCGAACACCTGTTAAATCGTATATTGGCCCCAATTCATACGCGTTAGGCGCCTAATCTTCGCTCTAGAAATTGAAGTCACCAAAAAACGGCAAATAACCCCTTTAAATTTCACTACCTTGCTCTCTTGGGGGAGATACCCTAATAGAATTCAACCTAGCGACTTGAAAAACTCACCGGTAGTCAGTTTAACATAGATACAATAGAAATATATACAAATAAATTGTCATTTATATACTATAAGATATTCTACAAATCCGTCTTCGAGATTAATCGGCAGGTCAGCGCCGTTATTCCCATTAAACTATTATATATATAATATAATAATAATATATTATATATAATATATATTATATAATATATTATATATATATATAATATATACTATATATATATATAATATAATATTATATAAATATTATATATAATAGTATATATATTAATATATAATTATTATATCATGAAAAAGTTTTAACACTGTGTTCATAACCGAATAATACCATAGTTTGTCCAAAGCTTTCTAAGTTCTAACTTTTAAGGTAAAAAAATAAAATGCTTTGTTCCGTTCATAGGCGCCTCCAGGCTTAGTCGCAAGAGGAAAGAGCGGTCTATGGTTCGTCGCCTTTGCCTTAACTTGACTCTTTTTAAAAATGCCTGTTGCGCCTATGCGCCTGTGGAGAACGCTCTGAGCGCCAGATAGATATAGAGTGAATAAAGAGCGATAACATCATAGCCATAGGTCAGCGCTTCATCATCCGACTGTATATGCTCAGTGTGAGTAGTTGGCCGTAACTTGCATCCTCTCTCCATAGTATTCTTGATATATATATATATATTATAGTTAAATATTATTATATATATATATATATATTATATTAATATATAATATATATAATTATATATATTAATATAATATATATATATATATATATCTATATAAATATATATAATTATATATATACTATATATACATATATTAATTATATTATATATGACCTTATAAATCTGTTAATTCTGTTTTAAGACCGTCAGTTTTGAATTTTTAATTTTTTTTTTATTTTAGTTAAATATATCTAGTATATAAAAATTAATTTGGGCAATTAGTCTTTAAAGATGAACATGATTACAATAAAATATATACAAGAATTGTGGTTAAAAGTTTTCCGTCTATGGCAATTCTGTTACTCACCCATAGTTTTAATCTTTTTTTTTTTTTTTTTTTTTTTTTTACTATAAGAATACCCAAGGGTTAAACCGCAAGATGTCAGGTAAGTCCGGGGTCTTATCGGCCCTTCCGGGGGATAAACTACAGGGTAGGACTATTTCCCCCCTCCGCGGAGGGTTCTCCGAACCACCCGAATCTCACTTTGTATTTTGAGGTAATGTCGCAGGGGTTCCTCCCGCTACCCTATATCCCCTACGGTAAGGTATGGAAAACGTACCACCTTTACTGTCCCCGTCGCCTTACGATAAGCCCCATATAATTTTTTTTATTTTTTTTTAGCTATTATATTATCTTTTATTAATTTGTTTTACAATATTTTTGTAGCTTAGAAACTAGAATTTTTGTTCCAACATATGTAATTGGTTTTTTTACTCTATAAGTATGTTTTGTCTCCTGAATAATATATTTTCATATAACGAATAAAAAATATATATTAATAGGCCGTATTTTTTTTTTTTTTATTTTTTTTTTTTTTTTACATTTTTAAGTAATATAAGCCATATACTGAGTGCTGATTCCTAAAATAGTAATTGGTTTATTTAATCTTGTATAAGTTAGTAAGTTATAATATTTTCGAGATTATTAATATTATCAATTTTTTTGTTAATAATAATATATTTTAACTATATATAAAAAATGTGATTTATATATATTAAAATAATATTTTAAAAAACTTATTGCGAGAAAACTTTGAGCCAGTCATGAAAAAAAGCGATCAAAGCCTAAAATGGAATTTAATTTTTTACCTAAAATCATAACATGCCGCCGCTGTATGCTGTAAATTTGTCGGATCAACTTGTGAGCACTATTATCAGTATTTTGAGTGTAAATTCTCAATTGTGTGACATTTGGGTCTAAGATCGCCAAAATTATTGAGCGTCATGTACCAGAAAAAATTGTATAATTTAGAAACATAATAAAGAACAAAAGAACAGAAACATCATCATATAGAATTTATATTAGCGAGCTAGACTGCCCTGTTTGAGACACGAGAGTTTGATGTTTATGAATACAAAGAAATTTAAACTTAAAGCATAAGTACTGACCTATATAATATATATATATATATATATATATATTATAATATATAATATTATATATATATATCTATAATAAAATTCTTTTGATATTAAACTTTTAAGACTTCAGATAATATTATATATATAATATGTAAAATGATATTATTAATAATTAAAAGAAAATTATAAATACTCAGAAAAATTCATTAGAGATCATGATGATATAAATAATAAAATAATTAATAATTATATATATAATTTACTTCCTTTTAAGGTAAACATGGCATCTAATAGTTAATTTATCATTTAAGGCTGTAATATATACTTTATAAATATAATAATACGAATATTATTAATGAAATATAAGAAGCTTAAATAACTAAATTTATAAAATTAACTAATGTTCACTTTAAAGATGCCCGAGTTTAAAACTTATATTCACTCTTTGATATAGATAGTTTTATTTACTGGAACTTTTGTATATATTTTATTCATTCAATTCAATTTAGGTGCAAACCTAACTTTTTAAACTTTTAGTTAAAAATAGTTATATATCCTAATACTATAAATTATATTATTCTTAGTTATTACAATTAATTAATTATTTGCTTAGTGTATAATTATTTTATTATTATTAATCACTCTATCCAAATTTAATCGAGTGTTATAAATATCTACTTTAAAATTTTTACAAAATCAGAGTTTATCTTATTATGGAGTATTTTATTCACTAATTTTAAAGCTTGCTCTATATCTTTCAGTTTTAATCTTTGTATAAAAAAATCTAATATAATTAAATATATAGGATTGGTTTGATCATCTTTAATTTAAGAGAGTTTTTATATTTTTATATTATTAGACGATTTCGCAATTCTTTTATGTGATATTTTTTAATGAAAATCTCACTTCAAATCACCATATCAGCTCTCTCTCTTCCTCTTCTCATAATCTGCACTAAAATATCTAAACTGCACTTTGCCTCTCTCATAATGACTGAATCATGAAATTTTCGATTAGTGAAATATTGTTTTAAAGTGATATAATAACTTTAGAATACCATTAATTTTAAGAACTTTTCCGATTGGAATTGGCTTTCCTTGAATTTTAAGAAAGACTTAAGTTTAAGTCTCCATAGACATGGAATAATTAATATTATTATTTTTTTATTTTTTAGATTTCGTTTAAGAAAACTTATTTTTAGTATTATAATTGAGAACGTAAACTTTTTACTTTGGATTTTAAGATGAACTTAAGTTAAGAAAATATGAATTGCCGTATTTAGGGACTAATATTCATTATATAATAATAAAGGATAATAAATAATATAATAATTACATATAAATAGAATTAATAATAATAATAATAATTTAAATTAGGAATAAATATATAATATAGTAATATATTAAGATTAAATAATATAATAATAATAATATTAATATAATATAATAAAAATAATATTAAAATAATAATAGATTATAAAATAATAAATAATAATTATAGGGCTATTTTTGCTAAATTGGTTGGCTTTGTGAACAAAAGTAAACCTAGCACAAATTCGTGGTCATTTAAACAAGAAATTACTTATTTTTTTATATAAATGAATTGTATACAAAACGAATCATAATTAAATGATATTATATATATATCAAGCTATATATATATAAGTTAAAAAAAAGTCGAAGCAAATCCCTTCTGTTGAAAGTATATATCTCATCTCTATAATTGCTGAGTTAAGCGAATATAGTTAAGTATTATGACACGGCAATGTTAGCTTATATCCAGGTTTACTCAGTATCGCCTTATCCACAGTTTATTTCTTTTGAAAACTATGGGGCGATAAAGATAGATATTCGATATAAGTTCGCGGCTAATCACTATTTTCCATTAATAAATTATATACCTTGCTGTCGGAGAGGATTTCTGGAGTAGTAATAGTTAATTTAGTACTTGAGTGATTATTATTATGCTTCTGATGAGAGAGTACAGAGACTTGAATGGTAGGATGATAGATGTAGTATAGAGATGAGTGAGAGAGCAGAGAGTAGAGAGAGAAAAGAAGCAGAAGAGGTGATATGATAAACCAGCTTGTGACGTGAAATTATATATATTTATTTCACATTCGACTATTTTTGTTGCATTTAATAAATATTTATTTAATTAACAATATTTATCGAAATCTAGACACTAAAGTACACAATGATTGCACTTAGGCTATATCGTGGTATGATCACCTCACTTTTCGAGAGAACTTTTGAGGTAAAACTTTTTAGTAAAATAATCTAATATAATAATAAGCATAAAATTGTTTTAAAATAACAAATTGGTTTCACAACATTATAAAGTTTTAAAAATTTAGATAGTTATCGGCTGTTATTTAAAAATATGTGCTGCTGTAAGAACAATTTTATAAATTCTCGTTTTAGAATCTTAAAAATATTGGTTTTTCACTATTTAAAAATATATTTTTTAGTTAATCGTTTTGTATATATTTATATATATCTTTATGTTAATATTTTCTACACATTATGCTAATGATTGGTACTTTATCGATTCTAGTTAATTGACCTAAGCTTTAAAGAATACTTAAGTACATAATGTACTACTTCTTTCCGAATGCGGAAGAATTAAAAGAGAGACTTCTCGCTTGTGAGAGGATTTGTATAAAAAGAATAGACTTTAAAGTATTATGAGTTTCTATTTATTGCAAATTCAGGTTTTCTTTGAATTTGATGAATAAAACTTACCACTTATTATTGATGTATCTCAATTGAAATCAATTTTCTTTTAAATTTAAGATAAATATAAGTTTAAAAATTTCCATTGACGTATTTATAATAATAATAGATCAATAATAATAATAATATTATATAATTTGTGATATGAATATATTGAATATTAATAAAATAATACAATTAAGTACGAACATAAAATAAAGTCAAGTAATAAATAATAGAATAGACAATAATTAAAATAATAAGAGAAGATAAAAATAACAATTAAATAATAATATATAATAATAATAAATAATAATATAAATAATAATAAATTAAAAATAAAAATAATAAACTAATAATAGAGATATTTTATTTTTGAGAATTATTTAAAGATCGATTCTACTTTCTATAAATAAGACCTATTTCAATTGGACGATATATATAATATAGTACTCAATAGACTAATAATGAGTGAGTAAGTAATAAAGTCACCATATAGTAATATATATTATACAAACATTATTGTATCATAAAAATATGAGTAATTATATATTTCAAAATACGAAGCTATTAACTGGTTATCATCTCAGAAGATTCATTAATAACATATTAATTACGATACAATATATTGAATAATAAATAAGTATACAATAATGTTATATTATATTACATAGTAAAAATAATAGTATATAGTGGTACATTTTATAATATAAGTATGACTTTACTATGCTCTAATTATTATGATATAATACAACATATCATAAACATATATATTTATAAAATATATTAGATAATAATAAAATCAAAATAAATTATTAGTTCATTAACATAATTATTGATGAATAAGCAATTTGAATAATATTAAACATAAGTACTATAGGTATTTATCAACATTACTAGATTCGAATACGTTGAAATATCCTAATGAAGGTCGCAGTATTAATATATATAATATATATATAGTAGATAGCGTTATTCTATATTATGATATTATGCATCAATGATTTAGATAATGCGCACTATGTAATATAAGGGTATTTTCAATAAGCTAGTATAGATATAAATATTAAGATGAATACATGAATTGAGCTTGCATATTGTATTAGAGACGTATCGTATGCTTGAGAATTATACTTATAGGTATCCTATTTATTTGAAAAAATTAATTTCATATCAATAAAAGGGAGGCGTGAGAGGTTACAGCAGATAGCATTTAGAATTGAAAAGGATCAAAGTTCGGTTAATAGATGGAATTATGCACAAAATGATTTCTGCTTTTTATAAATCTACAAAACTTAAAATGATGAATGAAATTCATACCGTAAAGGAAGTCAATAAATACAAATATAATATGACAATAGGTACAAATTCAATATATGTTAAAGTATGTTTTTATGGAAGCAATGAGTTTCTGGAAGAAACTTATAATAAAGAATCCTGATACGTATGAATATAATTTTTCATCTATTCAATATATATAAAATAGGAGAGCGGTATCACCCAGAGTTAATAACTCAATTATTAGGATTCGAAATAATAGTATATAGTATTAATAAATCCAGTAGATTCGTAGTGAGATATATAATCTACCACAATATGAGTTCTGCGGCATATATTACGCTAAAATAAGTTATGCTAAATGTAATGAAAAGTATATATAATTACGCATACCGTAGTAACGGAAAGTGTACATACTAGTTATTAGTAAATGTACTATATCCTCGATAGAGATGTAGTATATGATGTGAAAAGAGTATGATGACCTATAATAATAATGCTACTAATAAAATTATTAATATATATTATAATATACGATAATATGTAAGTCGCGTATCGTAATCATAATGTATATCCTTATATGCATAGGGTTAACAAACTGGTATTTACTCCGCTTGAGTAAAGATATAAAATTTATAGTATTAATTATATATATATATGTATAAGTTGATATTTTTACTTATTTTACCTTTTTATCTCTCTCATTTTGTTTGTTTTCTCACTCAATATAAAGGCGTTGAATATATATGAATTTCTGAGAGGATGTATCTTTAACTCATCACGAGGGTTCTATAACTGTATAACCTTATAATAGGGCTAGGGTTTACTTTTATGCTAATAATATATATAATATTGGTTCTATTGTTGAGCAAGCACTATTGCTACACTAATATATTATATGATATATAAGTAATATAAAGGATGGTGGAAATCTATATTAATAAGATTCATAATTTTAATGAAGTAGTAATTTATATATATATTTTCATTATAATTAAGTTAAAGTAAATAGGTAAGGAAAAAAGTAATATATGAAAATACTAAATTCGCTTCTGTTGAGATACTCTCCTTATTCGGTATGGGTATAGCTTAAATACTATATAGATCCTTCATAGTATATATATAGACTGATTGCCATATATAAGCGTATATATATTATAACCTTAAATCCCTTTCCCGTTTTTTTTGGAAAGGCTCATTTGCGTGAATTATATATATTATAAATATATAGAGATTCAACTATTTTCCTAGTGATACCCTTTTCCATAAATTTACCTATATATATAATATATAGCTCTTTAGATCTAGAGTTTAAAAATTATTCTGGATAAAGTAGTAATTACATTGAAGTGACTAATTTAATTTCTTATCTCTGATTACTTTATTATTGTGTTAATTTACTTTATCTGAAATTGAAACAATTTATCTGTCTATCTCCTAGGGAGTATCTAGAAATTATTATTTATGATATATATTGAATTTGTAACTAGATAATTATGTACTTAATAATATATATAGTATATTATGAGACTATAGCATCATATAGCGGCAGATAATTTCATTAGCTATGAGTATTATATAGTACGTATAAACATATAATATAATTTAAATTATTTATATTTACAAATAGTTATATTATTACGAGTACTTAAGATATATATATATATATATATACTATATATATATATATATACTTAAATAAATTTATATTTAGTAAAACTAATATATGAAAATTATTATAATGGATTAAAATAATTACTGTATTAAGTAAAATTTAATTTTGGGCGTAGTATAAGGGATGTAGCTGGAGGTAGAACGGCAATTGCAAATATATTATTTTTAAGAACAAATTAATAATAAAAAACAAATAAAAAATAAAAAATATAAAAAAAATGTTAATATATAAACCATAAGAAAATTAATGTACAAAAAAAAATCATCTTTAAAGAAATATAAAACCAGATATAATAGAGAAGCTATTTATGCTCTTGTCACATCTCAATATATCGGCTCTAAAAAAATGTTTCATAACTCAATAGCATTAGAACAAATCATCGGCGTAAGCTGAAATGGGAGAAGATGCAAGATCGATTGGTAAATCAGCTCCGTCACACCCTGTATTTCAAGAAGAGTCACACGCTCAATACATAAACTTACAAGTCTCACTATCTCATGTATTAACGTAAATGTACGAACCTACGTGAGAGACTGGGCACGCGTATGGAACAAATACAGGGTTGTCTAATTCATTTTGTGTATCAATTTTGTATATATTCAATTATATATATACGGTAGTTACATTATTATAAAGTTGAGCCATTGATTCTCATTTAAACTTAATAAAATTGTATCCGCAGTATTAAATCATAGATTAATAGAATATTATATATTATATAGATACATAACAATTAAAGTTGATCTATTAAAGTTTATATCTACAGGCTTTATTAGTCAATTATAATATATAATATTTCTATTATCTATTGTTTATATAAGAGAAAATGTACTCAGTAAAATAGTATTGAGTATTTTAAAAGTTACTTTCTGTATGAAAATTTCAGAATTACTTTAGATATTAAGCGATTAAAATGTCTTTGTTTACTTAATAAAATGGTGACAAAGCCTTTTCTATACCTCTCTTCATCTGGTAATTTTCCCTTTAAATATATGGTAAACTTTTGACTCCATTATTAACATTTTAAATGATAAATTATATATATAATAGCATTCATTATTAATTAAATAATACTAAATAATATATATAATAAAGCGTTATTTTATAGTAAGGATACGCTCAAAGGCGGTCTATTTTGTTGTAGCCTATCAGTTAATTCATCTAAAAGAAAAAATAATTTAAGGTATATAATATATATTAATACATATTTTTAAGTATATTATATAGTTAGTTAAATATATAAAAATAATAGCTCAAAAAATAGTTCACACACGGATGTAGTACTAATCAATGAAGTCATAAGCTTCTGTATGGCATAATAAAAATTATATAGAAAAAAGAAACTTTTATTTGATATTATATATGAAAATATGAGGTGAGAGGGGTCTCGAATCTATAATATATATGAATCCGTACTATATTATATATTATTGATATATAAAAGTTAGTTTACAATAAATTAAAAATCACAGTCTCAATTTATTTTAGAATAAATATGTATACTATGTATATATACTTAACATTTTTTTATTTATTGTACATCAATAGTGATATAATAAAGCGTAGAAAGAAAGTATATATATATTACGCTTAAAAAAGTTAAGGTATTATATTAGGTTGATTGATAATTTTATTAGTATTATAACTTTTGGCATTAACTTCCAAAATCACATTATTTCAGAAAAAGTTATAATATAATGACAGTCTTAATGCCCTGAACTGCAGCAAATGTAAGAGAATTGCAAACTATCAATAATGCTACGCCACTGAATGAATTATGAGATAAAAATTACATACATAAAGGAAGTTAGAATATTTGTTATACTATCTATAATTATTTATTTTAGTAATTAATATTATTATATATATATATTATAACGTTTATATATAAAATTTAATTTATAATAGATATTTTAATTTAAGATTGATTAAGAATAAATCGTGTAAATAGAATATATATTTATTAATCAGATTCCCAGTTTCATTTAATGTCGAGTATTTCAGCATACTACCAGTGAAGTGCACAGTGACACCTGCCCGGATGAATCTGCGATTATGTTAACTCAATCTCAAACGGCAGAGACAATTTGAGACAAATCATTTTGCTGAGGAATTTAATTTTTTTACGTTGTGCGACAAAATTGATCCTATCTCCATAAAGACTAAAATTGTCTTTAACAATAAGATTGTTTTTTTAGAGTTATTTTTTTTTTAGACCACATGAATATATTTAAAAAATTCAATCTAGAAAACTGAAATCAGCTAGAAAGATTCAGCTTTAAAATTTTACAATCTCCTCAAGCTTTGTGAAAAAATAATTCTAATAATTTCTGACTATCTGAAAGTCCTTGTGTGATAGGCGTTTGATATATGTGTCTCCAATGTGAAGAAAATACACGTGTAAATAAAAAATTGGTTTTTTTATGAGAAATAGCAAAATAGTGCTTTTAGAAATTAGGCTGAACAAGCTTCTTCTTACGAGAAGGTCCTAAGTGTCTTGAAAACGTCTATAGTTTTTGAGCAAAAGGATTTTTTTGAAGGCCCCTATAGTTTGAGAGTATGATAGTTTTATAGGACCTATGTATTTATATTTTTTCTTTGACTCTATTGAATTAGGTTATATATAATATATATATATATATATATATATTATATATTATATATATATATGACTCATTATTCATATATAAGTATAGTATATATAAGTATCACATTATAATATTTATTTTTAAAACTAATATTTTTGAAAAATTAAAGTAATATATTTGTAAACAAAAAATGAAGAGCAGACACAGAGATTAATATCGTTTCTAAATTTAAAAAGTAATTACTAGGTCTGAAAATTCTATAGCAAATTCGTGACTCATAGCTAAACAGAGTATTGATCACAAGTAGTAATAATAATTATACAAAGATTCAAATGAATTCTCATTATAGGACAAAAAAAAAATGCCTTAGACAAAAGAGTGATAACGTGTTAGTTTTTCCCAGCTTATTTAATTTCGTTGTGCTATACCTCTCATCATAGATGATAATTATGAAAGATCGATAGTATTTGAAATGATTATAGTTGTGATATCTTCAGAGCGAAGTCTCCGATATAAAGAGATATATGATAGAATATGTGTAGTTCATCGAATATTTTCAGTTTTTGATTACGGAAATTCATGCGATTGAAATAGGCCTAAATATGGTAACTTATACTGAAATATAGAAAGTCAAATTAGATGATCTATATTTATAATTAGAAATTAAAATTAAAGCTGTTTTTTAATGTAATTTATATTTTAAGTAAAGAGACTGCTAAAACAGAACCCATAATATTTCTGATATATATAAGTATATATTGTATATAGGAGGCACTATTAAATATATATAACATAGGTTCCTCTGCTTATGTTAATGATTAGTTATGCAAGAGTTGTGTGGACAGTATATTTGAAATTAGGGGTATTTATATATTTGATTTATTAAAAATATATAAAATATTTTTAAATCGTGTCAATTTAATGATGTGGTTGGAATAACCCAAAACTTAATGATTCTGTTAAATTAATGTACCTATTTTAAGCTTTTTGAGGGACTATCCTTTAAGTATTTTGTCTCATTTATCTATCATACAGCATATAAATTAAGAAGAAATTGCTATAGATATATTAATTGTTAATATTGTCACTTTCATTAGTATAATAATTAACAGAAAAAACTATTAAACTAAGATATAATGGTTGATTATTTTGCCAATTGAGCTTCTTTAGTAAACCAATGATGAATTAACAGATTTTGTTCATTTGACATGTTGTTGTTTAATAATAATAAGTCCTATTATTTAATGATCTTTAATATAATTCATTAAAATTTAAAGATTTTTATAAACTATCTATCAAAGAGTCAGGCTGTTGACTTGTTGGTCTACTATAATAATAGTTAATAAAAATAGCTACTAAAGTATTATTTTGAAAGAGACATGATTAATAAGAAAAGTTGGATATCTTTTTTTTTCTAGGCTGATATTTAATTAAGTTCTTGAAAATTTATCAAGATTATAATAATTAAAGGACTTCAATATATGTACTTAAAACTGTATCAGAATCCTACATCCTACGAGGTACTACTAACTTATTCAAATACTATAAAATTAATACATTAATATATTAAGATCACAACTGTTTTCCTCATACTAGCAAGCCCGTAGAATGGAGAAGAGAGACATAGCCTACAAAAATTTCTACTCAATAGATTAAATTACAGCAATATATCTTATATATATAACACAATTATTTAAAATAAGCCTCGGGTAATAAAGTAAAGAGGTGAATAAAAAAGTTGTAAATTAATGTTCTATGTGAGTAGTAGCGTGACACTTTACTTATATGAGACTTAAATATGTATCCTGTATGTACATATATATATAATCACAGTTTTGAAAGCACTTCAGAAAGAGATTTAAAGATTTAATTAATATGAGAATATGAAAAGTTGGGGTTGTGTGAACAGTGTGCTGGTAACCATCCGCACACAAGCACATTATGTTTTGTAAAATAATAAATAATGTAAGGTTCAGGCAAAGTAGGAAAGTATTAGAATGCTACACATACATATAATCAATTTGAGTGTATATCAATGTATTAACTAAAAATTTATTGGTAAAGTGGATGATTAATATCAAGCGACGGCAATCTATTGCATAACTTTATTCTATACAAAGTATAATAGAAGAATTGAAAATATATTCGCATACCATATAACACTTAGTATATCTTTAAAATAATGCTATATAGTTTTTAATGTGATAAATTATAGATAAGTATAAAAACTTTAAAGATATGTTTTGAATAGATATCAGCTAGTAGTTAAAGCTATCTATTATAATGAATAAGAGATTTAAGGAATCTCAAAAATATTTCTATTTGAATCGAGTTATCACCTCACATTTGATATTATAGCAAATATTAATTTGACGATGTGGGGTCCTCCATTTAAGTGCTCTCTGCAGCCTCATGAATTCTTTGTAAAAAGTCCACACAAACAAAAATTGCATTTCATATTGGAGGGCACGTGTCTGCAAACTTTTATTTAATACTTCAATATAGAAAGCTATCATGATAAAATTAAAAAGTTTCATCAAACATTAATTGTACGATAAGAATGTTTTTTAAAGAATACGACTTTTGCTATTGTGGCATTTCTTATAATTCTCTTGATCCCGTGATATTTATGTATATAAAGAAATTGTATATTAATATGTAAAACTAGTCATGAAATCAATTAGTAGAAGAAGTAAAAAAACTATTGAATGTAACACACAATAAAAAATACTCTATTGATTTATATTATAATATATAAATAAAAAATATAATTATTAATAATGTTTAACAATTCACTGATAAGTTAAATATTATATTAATAAATTTCTAATATATATAAAATTATAGTATTTCAATATATTAAAAATATATAATTAGAATGTTTTAGTACTATTGAATATAATATATATATATTAATAAGTAATATAAGGCTTTCATTTATTTAGCATTGCTTTGGTTTTGGTTTGCGAAAAGTGGCCATTGTTTATATCATAACTTATGAGTAATACAATAAATCTAAAATAATACTATATACTTTAATAGTAGTATATGATATATTATTATATATATTATTTTAAGTAGATAGAACATAAATTTATGATCGCATTATATGGTTATGAAACCATGAAAAATGATAAAAAAGTTAGTAATTTATTCAGTATACTCAGTCTTTAATAAGTTGAAAATATCAAAATATATTATAGATATATATAGTAGTAAATAATTATTACGTTAAATAATGATTCAGAATGATAATAACGTCATATATGAAAGTGACTGATATGTAACACAATATGTTATAGATTATTCGTGTTAGAACGGCATCCTATATAATATAAATATGTTATTATATCATAATCCATATATATGTGTGAACGTTTTTGGATTCTGATATTTGAGAGAGTAAAATTGAGCTATTTGGACAATTCTGTTTAGTCTAGGATATGACATTGGTGATAAATCTAAACAATAGAAACGAAGACATTCACATGAATACACTGTATAGAATACTAAATAAATTATTGTCATAGATGCAATATTATTATATAATATAGTAATTATATGCAATTTATATTTTCTTTTAACAATTAGTAAGCCTTCTTTGGATAATTAGAAGACAAAATAGATAATTAGTTCTATACATTTTATAAAATATTCATTTAATATATTAGTCATAATAGCGTGTTTGATAATTAATCTACAAAATATAATTTAAATAAATGAATAATAAAATAGTTTTTTAGAAACCAAACTATATGGAAATATATAATATGGAAATAAATAGTAATATAATAAATTTTAAAGAATTATCTCTATCAAGTATATTATTTTGTAAAATATATTATATTCATTCCTCATCGCCCTTATAATAAGGCAATCAGAACAAGTAAACACTAAAATAAGACCAGTATTTATAATTTGAGAGTTACCACTTAATGTTAAACACTCTTCCTATACGTTTATTGATGAGGTGAGTCATGCTTATAACAGGTGGTTATATGACCTCTATTGAATTCACTTATTATTATAAGCTACTTACTTGTGTTCAATACGAAATCTATTACATGTTGTCATATTAAGTGTAATGTTAATTAAACAATAGTCGAGTTATTTAGAATGATAAGAGGTTAAATGGATGAAGTGAGGAACATGATATCTATAGGTTATACACTTGTTTGTGGAGTTTATATACACATCAGGGAAATTAGAGCATTATAGGTACCTAATATGGGTGCTAATCTTTTTTAACTTTTTCAATAGGTACCCGTCACTTTAATATTTGGGTTTCTTCTTCTCCATTATAGTTGATTTATTATCGAATATCATGCTTCTAAGTACTCACATGAATAGATGTACTGAAATATATCCTAGGCTTCTAATGTGGATAATCTTAATATTTCTCAGCTTCTAAGCCATTTTTGCAAGAGAGAGAGTGAGTATAATGAGTGAGGTATATAATAATTCAGAATCACACTTGTCATAATATATATAGCGCATGAGGACGAGCTGACAGAGCGTATGTCTACTTGAGCATCTATTGGAATGAATAAAAAATCGAGAGAGGAACGACACGTCACATACTCGTATGCTTTGCGTGTTAAGTATTCAAGGAAGATAACTCCCCTTGTAGAAACATTTCATATATCGTTAGACGATGATGAAAATTATATATTGGAGAATATAGTCTCCTACTATGTGGTGCTGAGACTTGAGTATAGTGACTCGCTATATTGAATAAAGAGTTAGAATTAAAGGCTGCAGAGTGATTGTCGAACTCAAATTGCGTGCATCTGTTGTATCAAGATTTCCTAGCTTTCTCGATCAGCATACTTTATACCTTGCTTCCTAATTTTGGTTAGGCGTAATTGTGTGCATAAAAAATAAGTGACCATTTGAGCATAGGCAGAGCACAGCGAAAAGCTAGGCTTGGGATGAGAAGTGCCTGAGATTATCGCTAAGAGTGGTAATAACTAACGCATGATTGTGAAATCTGGATACGATTGCATTATCCTAGAAGGCTCTTTCTGAAGGGGAATAGTATGGCTTGCTCTTGTTGTGCAGTTCCGATAGTGTTCTTATGGATTATTACTAATGTATGATGAGAGAGTCGAGATTGATGAGTAACACAAAGAAATGAGCTCTATTTATATTTGTCTAAAGCCTTGAAGGAGCTCTGCCAATGAGGCCCGCTGCATAGGAGTTAAGTTCCTTCCCTGGAGGCTGTGCACACTCAATGTGAGCCGTATAGGAGAGACAATGCTTACATTTTTCTAATTATAACTCTCTGGTGAAAGACATAACAGTAATAATATTATCTATGAATGACTAATATATTATGCAGCTGTGGATAATAGCTAAGTCAGTTACATTTGAGAACTGAGAGTGTTGTCGGTAACCAGACACCAATAAAGTCACATAAATCTAAGTTTTTAAAAATAGAATAAATGAAATGAATGGGTTAATATGACACCCTGTAACAGTATAAAGCTCAAATGGCTTATAAGTTATGTAAATAAGCTCATGAATAATCTGTGTGATTTTTAACTCAGGTTCAGATTAACTTTAAAAGTTTAAACAACTATATTTGCTCTGTGGTATCATGGTCCTGTTGGTAACTAATGATTTAGACAATTGGCCCAAGTATCTATGTTGAGTGTGCCACAAAAGTCTTTACCTCTATTAATAAATAGTTAATTATATATTTAGGTTAAAAATGAAAAATAATTAAGAAGTAAGCACTATGAAAGAACTTTCTCTCATGATTTATACCGAGCATAAATATATAATAGTGTATTCATGACAAATGAACACCCTCAAACCTCAAGAGGATCGGTGTAGTTAATAATGAGCGACGTGTATACTTCTCTCTATAAAACTGCTAGTAAAAAATGTGAAATACATGTTGATCCTATCCTAGCCAAATCAGTAAAGAAAGTATTTTACATTACAGATATTATATAATCTTATACTATAACTAAATGTAAAGATGTGAAAAAGTGAAAGATACCTATTAATGAAAATTTGAGATAGATTATAATTGGGAAGATCGAGAATTAAGTCAATATTAGATTGTGTGTATATCAGAATAATGTTCATCCCTTAGGCTTTCACATCTTATATAAAATACTTTTCCTTGACGAAGATGATTTAATTAATTGAAACGATATGTGCAGGAGTGTAATAAGAGAGAGTCTCTCTTGATTGATACTAGGGACTTGAATAACATGAAGAACAAAGACTAAAATCTATTTGTTCTTGTGCTCTTCGTAGGAAAAAGAAATCATGACTTTACATTGCTATTTATTAAATATGCTCATGGGGAGCATGTTAAAGCATCTGGCATTAGGTATACTCTTAAATTACATCAGCATAGACAAGAGTCTCGTGTGAATGAGCACTAGAAAATATGTATGGAGGGCTAGAAGCTGTGTAATGATGAGAATAATAGATGAGTTGAAGAAAACATTGAAAGAGAACAAAGGCATTAAAAGTCTCTAACGCGTGAGTTAATTGACTCGTCTAGTAACTAGACAGCTCGTTTTAAGAAATGAAATGGGAAGCGATATATGCTTAGCAGTAGTGGAGTGAGGCGTACAAACACGATTTTCAATTAGACTAGACAATAAGTTCTTGTCAATTGTAAAGACACATCAATGCACACCTATAATAAAAATGGAAACCTTACCAACATAGCAAGGTCACAGAACCGAATATTTACCGCTATATCTCATGTATAAATGCTTGTTTTAAAAACAGAGATGATGCAAAGTTAGAGAATGTAACGCATGCTTACTTTATTTCTATCCATTGATTTTAAATCCTTTAGTGCATAAAACAACAATAATCAGAGGCTGTACTACTTATATTAGGAGCGATTTGATCGTATGACTTCCACCTATTCACTGGGAGTGAGGATTCTGTATAGTCTTGCAGAGTGTCACTGTAGATAATAATTAGGTGAATTAGCGCTATAAACAATACGCACTAATACAAACGAAGTTCTCTATATACACCGTAGAGCTACGAGCAATATAGTGACATTAAATGTCATTCCTTCTAATAAAAGGGTGGCACAGCT